>PVIU01010195.1:0-71569 GCA_004026605.1 Ondatra zibethicus
CACAGCCTCTCCAGCATAAGTTGTCATCAGTGTTTTTGATCTTGGCCATTCTTACAGGTGTAAGATGGAATCTCAGAGTTGTTTTGATTTGCATTTCTCTGATGACTAAGGATGTTGAACATTTCCTTAAGTGTCTTTCAGCCATTTTAGATTCCTCTGTTGCGAGTTCTCTGTTTAGGTCTGTACTCCATTTTTTTTTTTATTGGATTATGTGATCTTTTGGTGTCCAATTTCTTGAGTTCTTTGTATATTTTGGAGATCAGACCTCTGTCTGATGTGGGGTTAGTGAAGATCTTTTCCCATTCTGTAGGCTGTCGTTTTGTCTTGTTGACCGTGTCCTTTGCTTTACAGAAGCCTTTCAGTTTCAGGAGGTCCCATTTATTAATTGTTTCTCTACACTGAGTGAGTTTCTCTAGGACCCCTTAACTATGTCTTTTTGCTAGGTGGTCCTGTGTGCTTCTCATGTGCATGTGTGTGTTTTCAGTATGCATGTGTGATGTGCATGTGCATGCACATGTACCATACACATAGTGCTTTTGCACTATGATAGAATACCAGCACCAGTGCTTTTGTAAGATTACCTCATGGCCTACATCAGGGATTAAGAACACAAGACTTCCCTAAGCTGATTCCCTTCCTGCAGCCTATGCCTTTTGGACCAAAAGCTATGTGGGCCTCACCCTTAAAGGCCAAAGGTGCTGGCAGACAGCCCCTCTAGTTCCCAAATACCCTCCCTGATCTCCCTTTTTCTCAACCTCAGTGGAGAGCAGCAGCTCATGTCTCTCAGCCCCTGTGGGTGGCTCTTCCCCATCTGTCGGTGTGTCAAATGTTGCCCTGGTTATTTGGACAGGTGTAGTCTCAGGAGCAGGACAAGTAACTTCCTTTTCCTTCTTGCACAGTGGAAGAACGGGGCTGATCTCTTTGCAGCCAGTGCAGGCAGGGCTGGATGCCCCAGGGATTTATTGAAGGGCGGGGTATGGGCTTGGCAGAGATTAGTCCTCTGTCCCTGGGTATAGAGCAGCCATTGACTCTTCCCAGGTTAACCACGGAGGCTGCAGCACATCAAGCACATCCTGGTGAGGCAGGAGGGCCTTCATAGACAGGGTCCTGGTTGTGTAAATGAGGGCTTGCTCAGAGGCCAGGCTGGAGGGAGGATTAGGGCTGAGAGTGAGGTGGGGTTGGGTGCTTAGGCATGAGCTTGGGACCCGGTGAGATAAGATGGTCCTAGGGTAAGGGAAGGAGGCTTAGGTCCTAGATCAGACTGATGGAGGAGGTCTCTGCTGTGCTTTCATGCCTACCACAGCAGCTGCTCCTCCCTTGGCAGCCCCTGCCTACGGCAGATCCGGATCCCTGAGCTGAGCTGCATTCACTTTCCTCTTGGGAGGCTAGGGGGTGCTATTCCAACTCTGGGCCGGCTGCAGCTTGTCTTTCCCAGAGAAGTTAGAGATGGCTGCATGTCTAGTGGGAAGTTTCCCAAACAGGTTTGAACTGAATAGACTTGAGGATGCCATGTCTGTAGTGACAGGGAATTTCTGTTTTCAGACTTGGACCTCCCAGTGTGCAGTGCCATTATGGGTACTGCAGTGTGAGGTCAGACTCTGGAGGGCAGCCTATATGGGGTAGGACCAATGAGTGCTGCATTGTCTGTTTCTGGGTCACATGCCTGTGGACATCCTGTTGGGTGTGGGTGAGGCTGGATGTTGGAATCCTGTTGGCCTTCCTGCCTGTGTTTACTATCTTGCTGGCTGACTACTGTTGAGAGGAGGGTTCGCATTATAGGGGGATGTTGCCCTTGGGAGTCACTCATGCCACTGCCTCTTAGAACAGTATCAGGGTACCAGCAAGGGCAAAACCTCTCATGTCTGTGATGCCCCTCCTCTCACAGGCATGGCAGGACCTAGACCAGTGGTGCTGAGTGGGCCGTCAGGAGCAGGGAAGAGCACCCTGCTCAAGAAGTTGCTCCAGGAACATGGCAGCATCTTTGGCTTCAGTGTGTCCCGTGAGTACCCCAGGACCCTGGTGGGCAAGGCTCTCCCAGCACTGGACTACTAGAGTTCCAAATATACACCCCTAGCCTAGGAGATGCTCTCCTTTCCCTCCTCAACCCCATCACCTCTCCCTTCCCAGGGCCTTCATCTAGAGTAAGCATCTTGGCCCCAGTGACCTCTTGAGATCTAGTCTTGGCTTTCCACTGGCTGTGAGCACCACCTGCTGCTATACAACCAGAGAACTGAGCAGGCCTGCAAGGGAAGACCCTGGGTAGGGTGGAAGGGTTGTACACCCATCTCTTCAGTGTGTGATAGGTCTTTTTTCTAGATACTACAAGGAACCCACGACCTGGTGAGGAAAATGGCAAAGGTGAGCTGGTCTGCTAATCCAAGGGTCTCAGGCATGACCTACTGTGGGGGGAAAGGGGCAGTGGGAGGGCATGGAGGTTTGCTCTGTGCCTTGGATATAATGGAACTCAGTCCCCAGCAGGAGAGTATCTCTTGCCTTGGGTTAATAGCTTGATTAGAGTCTGCATCATCAGAGTGAGGGCTGAACCTTCTGCCTGCCTGGTATATGGCAGGAGTATCCCCCTTTTCTGTGGAACCTGACCATTTCTAGTCCCCCAGCAAGGACAGTGAGGACAGTGGTGTCTGTTCCAGTCTGGATCTAGCTATAGCAGTCGTGTGTAGGATGGAGAGGGGCCAGGCCAGGTAGGTCTGGGTTTTGGGTATCCTTTGAAAAGCCCTCTTCCTCTCCAGATTACTACTTTGTGACCAGGGAGATGATGCAGCGTGATATTGCAGCAGGGGACTTCATTGAGCATGCTGAGTTCTCGGGGAACCTGTATGGGACAAGGTGGGCTGAGTTTGGTGTGGATCAGGGTAACCCCAGAATTGTGGCAGAAGGAAGCTCTCCCAACTCTTCCCTCTGTCATATGATGTCCTCCCAGTCTCCCACCTAGGCTGGGATGGCTTAGCTGATAGACTCCAGGGAGCAGGTAGGCCGAGTCATGCCCCAGGCTCATCTGTCCTCAAGCCATCCTGTGTGGCTGGAGCCACATGAGATACCTCACACAGGAAGAGGTAGGCAGTGACAGGCAGCTCAGGCCTGACCAAAAGCCCAAAATTTTTTGGCTTTTGGCTGTAGGACAGGTACAAAGGACTGTGTTTCAGAGGGCTTAACAAGGCTGAGGGTATGCTTGGATGTTCTGGGAAGTACAGATGGTGCTGGGTTCAATGAGCCTGTGTTCTTCCCATGCTAGACCTAGGATGGGCCTTGGGGAGGAAGGGGCTGAGTTTCTCTGAAGCTCTTGGAAGCTTTAAGAGACTACCAAGGTTGAAGTTTAAGCAGCCAATGCATGTGTTCCTGAGGATGGCCAGCAGGCAAGCACTCATGTGGGCTTAAGGGCTAAGGTCTTGCCTTGGGTCCCATTGAACGTCTGTTCACTGCCCTTCCCTGCTCCCAGCAAGGCGGCTGTCCGGGCTGTGCAGGCCATGAACCGCATCTGTGTGCTAGACATCGACCTACAGGGTGTGCGCAACATCAAGAAGACTGATCTGCATCCCATCTACATCTCTGTGCAGCCCCCCTCGCTGGCTGTGCTGGTGGGTACCTGGTGTGGGAGACCCGCAGGGCAGGCCCTGAGACTTGGAGAGTACTGACTCAACAAAGGCCTGCATTTCAGGAGCAGCGACTGCGGCTGCGCAACACTGAGACTGAGGAGAGCTTGGCAAAGCGGCTGGCAGCTGCACAGGCTGACATGGAGAGCAGTGAGTGTGGTCAGGTCATTTATACCTTATGAGCATGTGGCCAGCCCATTCACCAGGAGACAGGGAGGACCAAAGGCAAAGATGGGGGAGTTCGAGACCTCTGTCTGCAGAGCCTTTGAGGGGCCACACTTCTCTTACTGACTTGAGTGTGTCATAGGCATCTTCTTGCAAGCTGTGCTCTTGTTTCTGGGTCTGAGCTTGGCCCACATTCAGACACTGTCACTGAGACCTTTTGCTGTTTCTCTATGTGCATATGGGAGCCCGTCAGGTAGTGCCAGTTCTAAATAGAGGCCTGGGGAGGGGCCAGTGGTCCATACTCTAGTACTCAGAACTTGATGAGCAAGCCTCAGCTGAGGTTCTCTAGAGGGGAAGGCAGAGTTCCATCCAGTCCTGGCCATCCTACTACAGTGACAGGCAAGAGTAGCCGTAGACAGGTTGCAGGTTGTTGCAGTAGGCCTGGAAGGGGCCAGATCCCTTGTGTTCCTGACTCTTTCTTGTCTCATTCCCAGGCAAGGAGCCTGGCTTGTTTGACCTGGTGATCATCAATGACAATTTGGATAAAGCCTATGCAACACTGAAGCAGGCACTGTCTGAGGTGGGCCCCTCCCCATCTACCCTGTCTTGGCACAGTTCCCTGCTCAAACCACCCTGTGAGTCCAGCAAACCATGCTGAGGCCAGGGCTCACACCCTTGCTGCACTGTAAGCAGCTGAGGCTCTGCCACTTGCCAACTGATCAAGTACAAGTGCAAAGTCCAAGAGTCCTTGGGGGCCGGGGGAGGATATGAGACTTAGCCCTCCCTGGTTCCTTGCCTTTCCTGACTTTCTGTTTTCCTTCTTCCTTGGCAGGAAATCAAGAAAGCTCAGGGAACTGGCCATGCCTGAGGGTCTGCTTCATTCCACAGAGTGATGCCTGTGCCCCAAATGTACCTGGGTTATGAGGTGGGGGTGATCTTTGCCAGGGCACCAAGGACTTGTATAGACTTCTACTGTGGAGTAGGAGGAGTTGCCCCTTGTCTGGCCATATGGTGGCTCTTCACCCTGTGCTGGCTTGCTGAGGCTGAAGGACTCGGAAATGTACCCACTTCTATTCTCCCTGGGCTGTCCCTGTCCCTCCTGCTGGAGCAGGACTGACATCCTAATAAAGTAACTATTGGGTTAGTGTGTCACAGCCGTCCACACTGGGACTATGACCCCTGGTTGCCCACCTCTACCTGGTCAACCCGTATGAAAGCTGCCAAGGGGGTTCTGCATAGGTGTCTAGTGGCCCCTGTCCCTGCCCATATCCAGGGTCCACCAGTCATCAAAATGCTAGCTGGGTTGATTGTGATCACTTCTTTCCCTAGGAACCAGTCAGCTGGGACAGCCAGCATGGGTTGGAATGGGGCTCAGTTCTGGAGAACCTGGTACTGCTGCCTCTTTGAGCTGTTTCTGAGCCATTTAGGGCTACAGAGTGACAAGAATCACTGGCCAGGAAGGAAAGCATCCAGCCACCAGGGAAGAGCTTGAAAATGAGGACATAGTGCTGGCCCTGGGACCTGTGGGTGCTGTGTTCTCTTGCCCTTATGTAGAGCCTGCCGAGCCCCAAGGCAGGGCCAGTGAACCTTTCTGGGCTAGAAGAGGGGCAGAGCCTTGGGCCTTTGTAGAGATCCCAGATTTTGAGCCCTAGAGCTTGTAGAGGGGGCAGCATTCCTGAGAGAGAAGTCTGTAAGTTGAGGGAGGCTGTCCCTCCCCTTCTGCCCAAGATGAGACATTCTGAGTGTCTGGGTCCTGCTGTCCTCCCCTCTTCCTCTGGGCTCTTAGCCCAGGCTGCCTGACTCCGCCCAGGAGAGCAGTCCCTGCAGTGAGGGCAGTGGCTGTTGCCAGCTACCCCCACCCGGTGGTCAGCTACAGCTCTCCCTTGTGCATCTCCAGGTGAGGCTCCTCCTGGGACAGGACTTGGGCAGATTAGATGGATGTGGGTGTGAAGAGGGCAGGCAGGTACCCAGGCAGAAGTAGCCAGAGAGACCGGGGAGCTCTGGGATGCCTCCAAAAGTACAGATGTTCCTCAAGAAGGGTGAGCCAGAACTTCCTGGACCTCAAGTGGAGGCTGGGGAAGAGAGGGCCAGGACCTGCCTGGGCCCCCAGCAGGCCTGCCTAGCTCCTCGCTGCTCCACCCCCAGGGACAATCATGAATTCAGACCCTGGGGGGAACAATGGAGCCCTTGAGGGCCCCTCCTCCATCCCCCATTGTGCTTGGTGGCGAGAGGTGGCCCTAGCCCTAGCCGGCAGTATGCCCTTAGAAAGGACCAGCATCCCTCCGGCAGGTGGAAGGGCTCAGCCAGAGGCTTGCATTCCCAGCTTGGAGAAGGTAGGGAGGGCACCGATGGGGCTGCAGACAGGCAGGGTCTTGGCTGGTCTGTACTCTCAATGGCTAATGTGGAGTTTCCCAGGCTCCTGTATCCTCACTGGCCTCTCAGGCTCTGTGGGGGGGGGGGTCACAGGCAATTCCAATCTGGAAGACTTACTGGAGCTCTGGCCAGACCTTGTTGCATTAAGGGACCCTTGGGGTGTCCATCAGCTTGGGTCCAGCTGACTTCTCGGCTCTTCTTGGGTACCTAGACCCATGGTAGGGGAGATGGGAACTAACTGGTGAGCCCGGGGTGCACTCAGTACCTCCCCCTAGCAGCTGAGGCCCTTCAGGCTGTTCTAAGATAGGCCGGTCCACCCCAGCTAGTTGCAGTGTGTCCAGGGGATCAGTATGGGCACCAGGCCCAGTGTACTCAAACTAAACAAACTTTTTCTTTATCTACTTGCCTTCTGCCAAGCAGAACCTCTCAGCAGCTGGACCTGTGCAACTGCTGATGGTTTAGTATGACCCTGTAATTGGCACAGAAGCCTCAGGATGCCACAGAAGTTCCTTCTAAGTGTTTTCCTACCTGCCTGCTATGTCCAGGGACTGCAGAGGGACATGTGAGGGTGGGTAACCAAAAGGGGAGGTACCGAGTCCAAGGATGAAGGGGAGCTCTTGCCCAGGAAGGCCTGCTGGCTGGAGTTGCTGTCGTATGGGGAAGCCTTAATAGACCCCGCTGGGGAATAAGTTCTAGAGGTGGGCAGGGGAACCTGGCCCAGCTGTGGGAGGGACTGGTGGATGAGGCAGGAGGACTGAAGGACAAGGATCAGGGTGAGTGTGGACTTTCTATAAGTAATTGGGCACAGGTGTACTCCCTGGGTAATTCCAAAGGAAGGCATGTAGATTGTGGTGGTGCCTACCCAGGCCAGCATCTCTGTTTCTGGAATGCAGTTTAGCTGAAGGCAGTTATTAACCTGTCAGAGTTATCCAGACTCAGGGTTGTGACTCTCATACCAGGCCCATGCTAGCCCTTCTATTTTTCTGGATATCATCCCCCCCGCTCCTGGTAGTTCTGTCTGCTTGAGCTCCCAGGAGGGTGTCTTGGATGCCAGTGAGGAAAGGTGGCAGGTGAACCCATAGGTCATAGAGGGAAGTGGGTAGTTTATTCTGGATACCCAGGGCTTGAAACCTAGTATGCCAGGTCCTAATGCTTGTTGGCCACAGTAATTATCCCTGCACCCACCCCTCATTTGCATCTCCTGATAGTCCTGGGGTACAATCGAGGACCTCTCCCCAACACACATACACCAAATTACTGGCCATGTGTTTATTAACACACTGGGCCACATACCATGCTAGCTTCAGGGCTCTGGTCAGTTTAGGACCTAGGGCTGGATGTGTGAAAGTCAATTACAGTAGAGGATACCACTTCTATCCTAGAGAGATTTTCCAAGGGAGACAAGGGCTGAATGAACTATGTATTGGGGGGGCACCCCCTGATCAAGCTGAAGCACGTCGCCACCACTGCAGAGTCTAATTCTGAATCAAGATGTAGGAGCTGTTTTGGAGCAGGAGTTGCTTGAATGAACCCCTTCAGTAAGCTGTGAGTGCTGGAGATGGCTCCATACCTCTGTTGGAGCCCTGTATCTTCATCATGTTTAAATTCACAACAGAGTGGACAACAGTACAGAAGAGTTCCCAGAGGACCTCGTATCCCAGGCCCCATTAATATGAAGCATGTCACTATAATAAACTGGTGCTGCCTCTGTGTTAGCCGAAGACCACAGGCCAGGTGTTTGCTACAGTCACTTGACCCCTCCTAAGACTGGGGCACCTCTTGGAAGACAGTCTCCGTGTCTTAGCTGCCCACGGCTACTTGAATACCACCTGGGTATTTTGTAGGGTGCCCCTCTTGGGAGTTGGTCAGTGTTTTCTCTCGCTCTGTTGGGTTATGGGTTTCGGGAAGAACACTGTGAGAGTGATGGGCTATCTTTCTAGATGGTATCAACAGGACTTACGCCATGACGCCCTCAGGTGTCACTGCAGAGGTGCAGGTCCCTCTTTCATGCTTCTATCCACATGCAACCTCTGGAGTGGGGTGTGCGCTTCCTACTCCTGTGGAGACTGTCTCTGAGAGTGGTTGGCAGTCCCTCTGCATGGAAGCAGGGGATGTTTCTCCTCTCAGCCTGATGGTTGTGTTGGATACATGGATGCAGTTGCTGTCATCCAGGGTATCTATAACCACAGCTGCAGTCTGTAATCCTACTTAGTCTATTGGTTAAATTGTTGCAGCTTCAGTGTGTCCAATCCACTTATCAATGTTCATGAGTATGTAAGCATACTCTTCCTCTTTGAGCTTGCCCCACTCTCTTCATCCCCTTACCTAGCCATCTGATCAGCCACTTCTCCAGGGATTCCCAGTTCCTCTTATTGGATGAGAAGTTAGAGCCTGGGACCTAGATTTTTTTTTTCCCGAGACAGGGTTTCTCTGTGGCTTTGGAGCGTGTCCTGGAACTAGCTAGTTTCGAACTCACAGAGATCCACCTGCCTCTGCCTCCCGAGTGCTGGGATTAAAGGCGTGCCCCCCCCCCCCAGTTTAGATACGTTCTTTGTTTATTTTGTGACTGGGGTTTGAGAAAGGGTTTCAGTGTAGTCCAGGCTGGCGTCAAACTCACCATGTAGCAGAGGGTAACCTTGAAATCCTGATCTTTCTACCTATGCCTCCTAGAATTATAGGCAGCATGATCATACCCATATAAGAAAGTGCTTTTACTCAGGTGTTTCTGCAGTCAGGGCCCTTCAGAGGACCAAGCAGAGCACATACGCACACCGCAGCTTTTCATGGTGTATCAGTAAGTATTCGCTGTGAGAGCCCGCCTTTACAAGCTAAACACAAATGCATCCTGGAGTCCCCAGCACATAGATATATCAGAAAATTAACCCCTGTAGTGACTGGGAAACCTGATAGGCAGACTGGAGTAATGAGTGTGCATAGGTGCAAATGTGTATGTGTGTGTGTTTATAAAACTTGTATGGTCAGGTGATTGTACAGTCAGGGAAAGGCAGCAGGTATGGGCACTAGCATAGCAGAGAGCATAGCAGGAGTCATCTGAGGAAAGGGCGGGGCACTTGGCACAGTGGCTAAGTGAGACCCTGATATGTGCCCTAGCCAGAAGTTACAGAAGGAACATTGTACACTCCTAAAAATCCCAACACATGGCAGATAGAGGAGGATGAAGAGTTCAAGGTCATCTTAACTCTTACAAATCAATGAATAAGGAGTCTGTGCCACATGAAACCTTGTCTTAAAAAAAAAAAAAGCCATTGAGGGCCAGCGAGATGGCTCAGCAGTTATGAGCACTGACTGCTCTTCCAGAAGAGCAATTCCCAGCAACCTTATATGGTGGTTCACAACCATCCATAATGAGATCTGGTGCCCTCTTCTGGCTTGCAGGCTTACATGCAGGCAGAACACTGCATACATAATAAGTAAATCTAGGCTGGGCGTTGGTGGAGCATGCCTTTAATCCCGGCAACGGGGAGGCAGAGGTAGGTGAATCTCTGTGAATTCGAGGCCAGCCTGGTCTACAAGAGTGAGTTCCAGTACAGGCTACAGAGAAACCCTGTCTTGAAAAACAAAAAATAGATAAATAAAAACAAAAAAGCCATTGTGCATGCATTTAATCCCAGCACTCGGGAGGCAGAGGCAGGCGGATCTCTGTGAGTTCGAGGCCAGCCTGGTCTACAGGGCGAGTTTCAGGACAGGCTCCAAAGCCATTGAAGGGCAGCAGGGATAATCTAGTCAGTGTGCATTCTAAGGTACTCAATGGGCATGGAGCCAGGTTTATAAGGAAGAGTGAAGCAGCTGGGACTAGAGAGACAGTGGCTGCCTGGTGCAGGTGGCAAGTGTGGGTGATTCAGGGTTTACTGATAAACCCAAGATGTGCGGGAGACAGCAACTCAGATAAAGTAATCCAAGGGTGGAGAGATCACATTGGAGGAGAGATTGATATATGGGTCTGACCCTCTGTAGTTTGAGGTGCCTGCTTGTGTGCCAGGGCTAGGCAGGAAAGTTACAGGCTAGAGGTTTAAGTTTGGAAGTCCCCCCCACCATGGCCTGAGCCCAGGGTCCTGGTTTTTCCAGGTCAGCTCTACAACCATAGCACTTAGTGTGGTGCCTGAGAGTGAATAGCTGTGATTGCATGCATGCACTGAGTGATAGGTCATTGCAAAGCAAAGTCTCACTGTCTGTCCAGGGCCAAAGTCAGCCCAGGGCTAAGCTACGGTGTCTCTGTTGTTGCCTGTACACATCTTACAATGACAGGAGTAGGTATACCAGAGAAATGGCAAGCTTCCAACTAAGGCAACCAGAGATCTGTTATTAAATACCACACACGGCTAAGCAACTGTACTAGGGAACTCCTAGTTCCAGATCCTGCTGGTAAGCCTTAGGCTCCTATGATTGAGGTTTTAAGTAGGGGCTAAGATTGCAGTTGAGGCAAGAGAGTTGAATCCATGCCTGCCTGAGAAGGCACCAGGTAGCCCAGCTGTGTGTCCATGTCTGAGGCAAAGGAGTAGAAGGAGTGGCCCCGAAGGTGTAGCAGCCTGTGAATGTGCTTGTGTGGATGTGTTTGTTCTTGACGTGGGAGTGTGCATGTGTAAGGGATCACATGTGCTTGAACTCTTCTTTCTGAATGATCACTTGAGTTTATGTCTTGATTCTTTGCATGTGTGGTTGAGTTGGTAAATAAGTTATGAGTGTTAGTATATATGAATATGTGTGCCAGCATGTGCGCGCACATATTTATGAGTATACACATCTTTGTATATACGTTTGTGTCTAAATTCATGTGTATGCATATGGGTATACACCATGTCTATGAATGTGCACCTGTGTGCATATGAGGGTAACTGTATGTTGTATGTGCATGTGAATGTTTGCATATATAACACACACACATAGACATGTGTGCATGCGTGTATGCACATGAAGGTGTGTCTCCAATTGCATACCTATAGTCCCAAGAGGGGATTCACAGATGTGAGGATGTGGGAGCATTTCCTCAGGAACCCCTGTTGTCCTGCTGGCTGCCCCCTCTTCCTGCCCTGAGGGGAGAGGCCCTAGCTACATAAAGAGGCCTGGAGCCGCCACTCCTGATGGTGGTCCATGCCTGCTGCTGCTACCTCCTAGGCCCTGCCCGGGGGAGGGAGTCTGGAGTGTCAGTGTTGAATGCTTGGGGGACTCCTGCCCCAAAGCTTCTCAGGAGCAGGTACTAACTCTGTGGTAGCTGTGAGGAGGGAGGGTGGGCATCAGCAAACCACAGAGTCCTTCTCTGTCACATATCTGTTCTAGACTGAGTTGGTCAGGATGTTGCCATCCCTGAGGCTCACGGGTGCCCAAGTGTGGCTGTGTATCAGTCTGTAGCCTCACCAGACATGGTCTTGCCTGGACAGATCTGGGACTGTCCAGGGGTTTAGGACCTGGGACTGGATAAAGAGCCCTGGCTGGTCTCTGAGCAGTGGGTGTGGTAGCTGGCTGGCTAAGTGCTGCAGGACTAGCAGAGGGCTTGGGGAGGATGAGGGTCATTTATGGAAGAGACTTCCAGAACTGCTTGCAGGTTGTGGAAGGAGAAAGGTTGAGGCTGCTGGAGGGTTGGAAGCTAAAGTATTGGGGAGGGCTGGGGCCCAAAAGGTGTGTATGGTTTGGGTGTTTGGGGTTGGGGGATGATGGAGCTCAGGACTATGGGGGACTGTTCTGACCACAAGAGCTGGGAAGTAGCAGAGGTTGTGAAGGTCTGAGTGGCTGGCAGGCTTCAGGTAAGCCCTAAGAGAGTGGCATCCAATCTGGGGCTGAGCTGGACTGGCACTGCCCTGTTTTCCCCCTCTGCCAATAAAGGCAGCACACAGGTTCTATGACTCTAGGGTCCTGAGACAGAGGTGCACTTCCCACAAGTTGGAACTTTCTTCGGGAGCTTTGGGAAAGAGAAGACAGGAAGGGCTGGAGCAGGGGTCAGTGGGAGATGTTCTGTCCCCATCCTTAGCCCATAAGGTGAGGATGCAGATGGGGAAGAGCTTTTCTGCAAAGTAGTGAGCTCAAGATAATCTGGGGTGTGTAAGTAGAACCCAATTGTTGGACGAGCCTGCCAGCACCTCAACTCTGCAGCCCCATCCTGCAGTTGCCAGTTGCCCCCTGCTGACCACCAATCATACATGCCTGTAGGTCCCACCTGCTCGCTCCCATGACCAACATGAGCTGGAGCTTCCTGACGCGGCTGCTGGAGGAGATCCACAATCATTCCACCTTCGTGGGCAAAGTGTGGCTGACTGTGCTAGTGGTCTTCCGAATTGTGCTAACGGCTGTGGGTGGCGAGTCCATCTATTCGGATGAGCAATCCAAGTTCACCTGCAACACGCGGCAGCCGGGCTGTGACAATGTTTGCTACGATGCCTTCGCGCCCCTGTCACACGTGCGCTTCTGGGTCTTCCAAATAGTGGTCATTTCCACCCCTTCCGTCATGTACCTGGGCTATGCAGTCCACCGCCTGGCACGCGCCTCGGAGCAGGAGCGCAGACGCGCCCTCCGTCGTCGCCCGGGCCCTCGGCGCGTGCCCCGGGCTCAGCTGCCACCGCCGCCTCCTGGCTGGCCGGACACCACCGATCTGGGCGAGGCCGAGCCCATGCTGGCGCTGGAGGACGAGGAGGACGAGGAGCCGGGGGCGCCCGAGGGCCCGGGGGAAGACACGGAGGAGGAGCGCGCAGAGGATGTGGCTGCCAAGGGGGGTGGAGGTGATAGCAAAACGGTGGTCACTCCCGGACCAGCCGGGCAGCACGACGGGCGACGGCGCATCCAGAGGGAGGGCTTGATGCGTGTGTACGTGGCCCAGCTAGTGGTAAGGGCGGCCTTCGAGGTGGCTTTTCTGGTGGGTCAGTACCTGCTGTACGGCTTCGAGGTGCCGCCCTTCTTTGCCTGCAGCCGCCAGCCTTGCCCGCACGTGGTGGACTGCTTCGTGTCGCGGCCAACCGAGAAGACGGTCTTCCTGCTGGTCATGTATGTGGTTAGTTGCCTATGCCTGTTGCTCAACCTTTGTGAGATGGCGCACCTGGGCCTCGGCAGTGCACAGGATGCTGTACGCGGTCGTCGGGGAACCTCAGCACCCGGTCCTGGCCCCGTGCCGCGCCCGCCTCCCTGCGCTTTCCCGTCTGCGGCCGCCGGCTTGGCTTGCCCTCCCGAATACAGCCTGGTGGTGCGCGCGGCTGAGCGGGCGCGCGCGCACGACCAGAACTTGGCTAACCTGGCCCTGCAGGCACTGCGCGATGGGGCGGCGGCGGCGGTGGCTGCGGATCGGGACAGCCCGCCATGTTCAGGGCTCAATGCAACCTCTCGTGGGGCACCCAGGGCGGGTGGCCCAGCTTCTGGAACCGGTAGTGCCACGTCTGGGGGCACCGTTGGGGAGCAGGGCCGACCTGGGGCTCAAGAACAACTGGTCACCAAGCCCAGGGCAGGCTCTGAGAAGGGCAGTACAGGCAGCAGGGATGGCAAGGCCACTGTGTGGATCTGAGGGCACTGGGGAGAGCTCAGGGAGGGCCTAGCATGAGGGTTCAATGGAAATCTTTGCCCTCAACCAGTGGCCACTGACAGATCCCCTTAGGGGTCTTTAGAAGAGGAAGCTGAAGACCCCTAAGAGCCGCTGGCTCAGGTACCTCCCTGCAGGATGGGAAGAGGAGTCACCAGGGACTTGTCTGTGCCCCCCCCCGGGGGGGGGCGAGCTGTGTCACAGTAACTGACTGCCCCTCCAGGCTATTAAACAGGATGACCCCTCCGCTGGGCCTGCCAGCCCTTTCTTCTAGGCTCTCCTGCAGCTTCCCCTTAGAATAGATGTAACTGGCAAGAACCTTTTGGAGACTGTTTATCCTCACTGCAGCAGCAGGTGGGTTCCTCTACAGCCCCCTCAGCCCTTACAAAGCCAGAGAACTCTCAGGTCAGGGACAAGCAGGCAGCCTTGGTCTACTCCCAGCTCTTGGCTCCCTGCTTGAGGTAACTAAGTTAAGACCTGAAGGAGGCCTGGGCTGAGTATAGCCTCCTCTCCCTGAGCTGAGGTAGCCAGGCATGGGCCGTTTCTAGGACATCCTGGAAGTTCTGTTGTGCCTTGCTGCTTAGATCCATAAGGCTGTGGTCCAGAGCTGTGTTTTTGGCCATGTTGGAAAATTAGAGCTCTGGGGAGCCTAGACCCATCTTTTGTGCCCTCCTCCCTGTTTTAAAGCCAACTTCTGGAACAAATGGAGTAAAATAAAACTAACTTTTGTTTATATCCAAGTGTGTATGTGTGCTTATATGTCTGAGCCCACATTGCACACTGGTCACTGTGCACCAGTGTGTGTGCAACCATGTGTGGTGCGTCTGTGTCTGAGCATTCAGAAATGTATTCACTGCAGTTCATTGTGGGGAGACAGCTTAGTTGCAGGGAGGCTGGGAGAGAAGACCCCTCCTCAGGGACAGGCTTGGGAATAAAGCTGGAGACCAAACCCTGGAGGTCATCAGACCTATGATGGTGCCACTTGGTGCCAGGCAGCATGCCAGGGTTGGGTGTGGGGCTTGTTGGAGCACACAGATGTCAGAAACAAAGAACAGTCAGGCAGAAGGTTGGCCTGCAGCTCAGGGCACAGAGGTAGTCCATCTTGTGTTGGAGGTGTGTAGTGCTGGCCAGGACGGTGGTGTTGCCTTTGGAGCCGTCTCAGAGCCGAATCCAGGTAACCAGTTGCCTCCTGTGAGGGCCAGGACAGCGTTGCACATCCCATCCTTTCCGAAGTCCCTGACCCGGCTCAGCTCAGCCCCAGTCTTTCCTCGGCGTGACTGGAGTCAGATAGAGCAGGCTGAGTCTCTTTCCTTCTGGAGCCCACATACCTGGTCCCAAGTCTCAAGACAGACCTTACTCCAGCTGAGCCCCACTCCCAGTGAACCCTGCCTTCAGGTGAACCCCACTAGTCCTCAGCTGAATCTTAGCCCCAGGTGCACCTGGCAAACCAGGAGAACCCCATTTCAGGAAACTCTGATTAGTCTAGGCTGAGCTTCAGCTGAACTTCACCTCTAGGTAAGCTTCTGCTCCAAGTTGAGTGAGCTTTGTCCCTAGGAAATCACAGGCCATGCTGGGCGTGGAGCCTCAGGAAGGAAGGTAAATCCAACCCAAAGCAGCATCTCCAAGTGGGGTCTGGTGGGGTCCAGTGGAGTCTGGCTGATAGCATCTCTGCTGAAAAAGCATCCCTGTCACAAGCCATTATGAATTTGGGGCTGTGCTGTTGGGGCATCATCATAGAGTGGGGGGCAGGAACTCTGCTGGGGAGGAGTATAGAGTCAAATATGCCTGTTAACCAAGTCAGCTCTCAACCCTCCTTTTCCCTGTTTGTTTTAGTTAGACCTTCACTGGATTGGACAAGGCCTACCCAGCTTTCGCGGTCTACTGATTCAAGTGTCATTTATCTCACAGAGAAACACTCTCCCAGACACACCCAAGACATCATTTTTAATCATTCTTAACTGACACTGGTAACTGTAGCGTCTGATAACCGGATAGGCGTCTAGAGCGTGTAATGGTCGGAGAAGGCTACTGGTGTGTCTGTCTCTGAAGTGCCATTGTTTTGTAATGCTTTTTAGTGTTGGAGCATTCAGGCCCTTCTCTGCTACTTTTTCAACTAAGTATGTGAACAATTGTAAATTATAGCCTAACAGCCTGGTGGTGGTGGCGCACGCCTTTAATCCCAGTACTCAGGAGGCAGAGGCAGGAGGATCTCTGTGAGTTCGAGTCCAGCCTGGTCTACAAGAGCTAGTTCCAGGACAGGCTCCAAAAAGCTACAGAGGAACCCTGTCTTGAAAACCAAAAAACAAAAACAAAAACAAAAAAAAAAACCACAAAAAACCACAGCCTAACAGTTGGCCAGGTATCTAGGCCCTGTTCTCCAGCCTAGTGAGAGAGAGTTAGGCAGTTTCCTTTTTAGACAGAGGACAAGAGGCCCTTGAGAAGAAAAACCTTTACAGAAAGGCAAAGCCAGTTTCTCAGTGAGCTCTATGTGAGGTTCCCAAGGAGATGTTTGCAGAGCAGCAGGTGTACTAAGGCTGTGGGGACAGTGAATGCGGAAGTTGAATCCAGAAAACAAACAAACACACACACAAACAAAAATTCAATTGAAATTAATTAAAAGCTGAAAATTTAGCTCCAAAGCCCTTCTTCCCATGAATACTGGCCTGGGCCTTGTGAGCATAGTGCCTCTGTAACCAAGTTCCTTCTCTGTTAAGTGTAGCTTGGGAGCTATTTTCAAAGATGGTTGACCACATGCTCTTCCTCTCCTCACTTCCTGTTCTTCCTTCCCTCGAGTCCTCCTGGTGGGCTTTTCCCCGGGCCCTCACTTGTCTGCCTTATCTCCCACCTAAACAAAGTTCCCACAGATATTCAGTTCAGCTAGACAGAAACCTCTCAATTCAGTCCCTGGTTTACGTGGAGGCCAGAGCCAAGCAGACTCAAGCACTAGGCATGAGGAACGGCCCCACTAAATCCAGGTCAACTGGAAACTCCCTTTTGAGTTCTCTTCCTTGTAGGGAGCCGCTTCCCTACTTCAATACGGCTTTGGTTGTCCTCGAGATTATTTATTTACTTGTTTATTGTGATCAGTTTTGAGACAATGAACCTGGGAGCCACTGTCTCAGAATGACTTAGGTGGCCATAGAATTTCTGGAGTCCCAGTTCCATGGGTTAAGTGCACTCAAGCCAAGAAATAGGCTTTGTCACATTTAAAGATTCCCACAAGCCTAGCAGACACATAGAGTTCCGGCTGTGGAGAATCTGGAGGTAGCCTAGCTTCTGCTTGGGGGAAACTTCAGTTTAAACAGCTAGATAGGGAACCCAGTATATAGTTGGTAACCACCGTGCCTGTGTAGTCTTTCTCTGGAGACTCCTGGCTAAGAGCCACTGAGGGGAAGCATACAAACTCCATTTTGCAGGTGGGTCAGTTTGCTCCACCTCCCATTATGATTGCTCCATAATGGGTGCCTTGTGTATAAAATTGTGGTCTCCCACAGGCATGGGTGCTGCAAGCTGAGGACCAGAGTTGCTGTAGGAATGGCTGCTCCTGAGGCCCCTCTTCTTGGCTTATAGACATCATCCACTGTATCCCCAGAGTGGCTGGATTAGGGCCACCCTGGTGACCTCATTTACCTTATGCACATCTTTGGTGAATGAAACTTTTTGAGACAGGGTTTCACTGTAGCTCAGGCTACCCTCAAACTCTTGAGCCTCCTGCCTTAGTTTCCCAGTGTGTACCACCACACCCAGTTCCTTAATAATTTCTTTTTTTTTCTTTTCAAAACAGGGTTTCTTTGTGTAGCCTTGGCTATCCTGGACGTCATAGAGATCTGCCTGCCTCTGCTTCCCAAGTGTTGAGATTAAAGGCCACTACTGCCTGGCCCTTAATAATTTTTGAGGCCAATGCAAATGCAAACACATTCTGAATTCATGGAGTTTAGGATGTCAGCATACGATTTTTCCCATATCAAGAGGTACTTGCCCAGCTGAATGTTCTGTGTCCATGGAAGGAGAGACCCTTGATAGTAATAGCTTAGGTACTATTGTTCCACCCTCATAGAATGTCCCTGGAACTGTGCTGGTTAAGTCCCAAACTCCGTGCTGTTCACAAATCCTACCTCTAAGACCAGCTGCTTGACAATGTGGATATCACCACAATCGCATGTGTGACCTTAGATAGAGAGGGTAGCAACCAACTAAAGAATGGGGGGAGGGGTCTGCAAGTCCAGCTTGGTGAAACAGTGAATTTATTAGGGCCATTTTAGGAACTTGGGTAACTCCATAGGCAGCTAAATTGCTGGGCAATTCATGGACATTTACACCACTGGAGAATCCTACGTGCAATGTGGATGGCTCGTGAAAAAGCTGCTCCATGGGAGAATCCCCTGGATGACTTGCAAGTAGCTATGCTATTGAAGAGTCTCTTCCTCGAACTCCTCAGGATCCTTCCAGCTCTTGTATAACCTTGGGAAGGGGTGGACCAAGTGAGGAGCTCTTGAAAACCCTGTGAGCCCCAAGAGCCTCCTTGCTCCACCCATAAGGGAATGCTAATGACTTGATCTCATGAGTGACTGGGTGATCATAGTTGCTCTGGTTCAAGACAGCATTGTCATGTCCTACTTTGAGGAAACAGCTAATCAACATGTGTGAGCTCTGAACCTCAAGCTGGGCTGTGGCCTCGCACTGATGCATGAAGTCTAAGATGCTCAACTCTCTTTAATTTCCTGAGGCTGAAGTCACCTAACTACTAACCTAGCGCTTACTAGCCACTTAACTTCATGCCTTAGATTCCCCATCTCCCTAGGATAAGCACAGGCCTCACAGGACATTCCTGACCAATACCCATCGCTACCCTCCTCCCTCCTCACCTTCTGACCCCTGAGCAGACCTGTGGCCTGGCTGGAGGGCCCACCCTAGTCCGCACTGTATGGCAGCCATGCCTTGTTGGCGCAGGATCAATTGGGAACTGCCTCTGTCTCATTGCCATCCGTTTCCATAGCCTCAGCCAACTGGCTGCTGCTCATGAGAGTTCATGGAGGGCCAGGGTGGAGAGGGGCATGTTCAGAGACACCCCTAGAATAGGGCAGTTCACTTCTTCCTCTGGGAAGGGAGGGAGCCTAAGGAGAGAAAAACAGGAAACTACCTCCATCCTGGGAAGGGGGACCTGGAACCCCACCTGGCCAATTTTCCATTTCTCCCACCCCTGCTGATGGCAACAGGACCTGGGCCTAAGAGATGTTGGTGATGACACCAGTCACAGTTGGGCTCTGAGGCCCAGATAGGCCCCTCAGTTCCCTGGAGCTTTCAGGGACCAGTCCATTGTACTCTCCTCATGGAATTGGGGCAGCAGTCCAGGTGCCGGTCTTGTGGAGGTTGCTGAGTATGGAGCTGGAGTTTTGAGACAAAGTCCTGAGGTTTCCTGGGCAGAGGCTGCGGCCATCACCAACACACCTCAGCATAAAGTTCCATTTAGTTTCACCGGAGTGATTTACATGGCACTGACCATGGCTGCTAGCCAGAGCAGGCATGGAGAGAGCTCTCTGATGTATTCTGAGTGACTCTAGCTAGGGCACTGGGGTGCTAGCTAAATTTCTTACTTGTCCTTCCTGCCCTCCCTGCATGGGTGGGAAGCCCATTCCTCCCGTTCTGGCTAGGGACAAACTGATGTGAGGCCTGAGGAATGTAACCCCCCCGACCGTGTGGGTGTTGCCCCCAGTCAGTGTTGTCCTGTTCTGACTTCTCTGATGTCCTCCCCTAGGCTGGCAGGGGTTGCTAGGTCACCCTCAGGCCCAGGGAAGAGGAAGTTGTGATCTTCCAGGGGCACGCATTCCAGCTGCAGGGAGGGTAAATCAGGAAGCCTGCAGCCGGAGGGGAACTGAGGGCTGGAAGACATTAATGGGGGTCTGCCTGGACCTCAATCAGAAAATATTACTCATGGTAGTTAAGGGGATGGTTGATGTTAAGGTGGGTGTTCCAACACAGGCCAGGCCACCAGTGATCCAGGGCCTTACAGGATTTGAGGTAGACAGGAAGGCCTTGAAGTTCAAGAGCAGGGCCTGAGTCCTGATCTTAGCCAGGGGATGTGTGTTTAGCCCCTGCCCATCCTTTCTTTCTGAGAGGCTGGCTTGATCTTTCTATATAGATGAGGATGCCTTTGAACTCTGGACCTTTCTGGTTGGGCCTCCCAAGTGCTGGGACTAGAGGTAGGCACACCATCCCCTGCTTGTTCAGGCCCTTTGATGGAGACCTACATGGAATCATGATTTTTTGTTTTTATCCAGTAATGACTGAGCTGCTATCCTAGATTTAGGTGTCTGGCAGTGAGCTGCATGAAGATTCTCTGCTTGGCTAGACTGTAGTCTCTGTCTGTGCTCAGCCTTGAAAAAATCAAGCTTTAGCAAGAACCCTGCTACAGCAGTTTAGTGGGAATCCCCACCCTGAACACTCAGTGGCACCGTTCTGTGACCAGCTCCTTATTCCCCGCTCCAAGGTGCTGTGTGCACACCTGGCGCACCTCCAGCAGGAACCTGTTAGGTGGTCTAGGCTAGAGTCCCCTTTACCGGAAGTCTCTTGGTTCCTCTCCAGTCACAAACTGCCCTGTTCCTGTAGGCTCCTACTGCCAGATTGTTTTGGGGGTGGAGCCTGACAGCTCTCCGACTGCAAGGCCCTGCTGCTGTGGTTCTGGCACCTATAAGCACAACCCTCACTGCACCTATCAGCATGGTCTCAACTATAGCTTCAAAAAAAGACTTGTGTGTGCACACATGTGCATATGAATGCATATGTGTGTGTGCATTCAGAGCACAGAAGAGAGTCAGATCTCTCCAGGCTGGAGTTACAGGTGTTTGCAGGATGCCTGGCTTGTTAGATGGGTGCTGGGATCCAAATTCTGGTCCTCATGATTATGCAGCAAGCGCTCTAGCTTTCCAGCCCCAATTGCAGTTTAACATCACCTTAGCAACTACCATAAGGAGCATTTTCTTTAAGCTAGACGTGATGACACTCACCTTTAATCTCGACACTTGGGAGGCAGACACAGGTAGGTCTCTGTGACTTTGAGGCCAGCCTGTCCTGTGTCTGGAGTTTCAGGCAACCCAGGGTGACACAGTAAAACCCTGTCAAAAAATTTGTTTTTCCTTTTAACATGAAACTCCTACTTGCCTGGAGCTCAGAGATATAAATAAGGACATTTGCAGGTCTTTGATGTGTTGTGTGAGGTGCAGAGCACTGGAGAGAAACAAATTAGGCACCTGGAGGCTGACAGCGTGGGACTGACTTGAGCAGGTTCCTTTTAGAAGATTATTGGAGCTACCCTGAAGTTAGGTGACCCACAGCGGGGAAAGTGGTTCCTTCCAGCAGAGAGGTCACTTGTTCAAGGTGCAGCTTCTGGCCAGGGCTCAGGGCTATCACTCTTTGGAGAAGTATACAGTACAGTGGCTACAGCTCCATGGACTGCAGTTCCCGCCACATTCATCCACTTGAGTTCAGCCATGGGGAGATGACACAGCACCTCCTAGGAGGACACAGAATCATGTCTAGGCTTGTTACAATGATGGAACAGAAGAATGACACCTGTGCTTGTCCCCAGGAGACACTTGAGCTGCTGGTGTTCCTATAGTTCAGCAGAGAAGATCATCAGCACCAGCAATACAATTGGCAGAGCTGGATGGATGAGGCAAAGCAGTGGCGTGTGAACAGTTGGCAAATGGAGCTGATCAGCCACTTGCTTATAATCCCACCACGATCTCTGCAGGCTGATATGTTAATGTGAGGCTGGGGACACACATTCCATGGGCTGAATGTTCCTACACCATCCAGACCAACAGCCTAGGCATCCTTGGTGTCCAGAGGCTTGTGATGAACTGTCAGCCCTTTGGTGCTAATCCAAGCTGATACAGGATAACCAGGTTTTCCAGTGTACTGGGAAAGACACATTACTCTCCAATAACTTGATATTTATCTTAAATGGAGTCTGCTAATAATACAGATATTGCTGACATAGCACCATAGATGTGTCTGTCTTTATTTATTTTAAGGCAAGGGTCTCACTATGTAGCCCTGGCCTACCTGGAAACTTTTCTATGTAGAAGACGAGGCTGACTTGGATCAGAGTGATCCTTCTGCCTCTGCCTCCTGAATGCTGATTAAAGGTATATATCACCACCCTCTATCTGCTTTTTCTTTCTTAATAAATTGTCTCTAGAAGAGGGATGGAGAGTTGACCTGGAGGCTAAGAATACCTGTTGCTCTTGCAAAGGATCTGAGTTCAGTTCCTGACACCTATGTGGTGGCTCACAACCATCTGTTAATGCCAAACATAGGAGATCCAACACCCTTTTCTGACTTCAGTGGGCACTAGACATGAACATGGTGCACAGATATACATACAAAATAATAACATAAATAAATCTTAAAAATTGTATAAACGGTCTCTTTATTTCTCACCATGTATCTTGAATGCAATCCTTTGCCCTGGTGTGGTAGGGGCCTTTGAGAGCTATGGAAAAGAAAAACATAAAATAGCCACTTGGGCTGAGCAATGCCCTTGAATATATAAAAAATGATTACATCTCTTCTTCACCCCCATCTTTGCTTAGTGTTCCCAGAGACCTTGAAGGAAAGGCAGGGTGGCTACCATGTGGTTTAGTTTCTGCCAAGCTTATGAGATCTTGCTACATTCCCTAAGTGGCCCCCCTCCCCTCCATATCTAGGCCACCTTCAGAATCCCACCGTAAGGTTTTAAAATATCCAACAAAATGATAAGTTGCCATATATTGCAGTCAAGGAATCAAAGACCATATAAAAAAGTACTGTTGTTACTATTTTTTTTAAAGCAAGAGTTTCACTGAGACTGCTGGAGTAACAAAAACTATTTTCCTGAAGAGTCTTGGTGTCCTGCCTCTTTGCTCACAATCCACAGCACTAGGACCCAAGGGCCCTCTGAACTCAGGCCTGAGCTGTTAACACACTGAACTTAGATAGGGGCCCAACACTAAGCATATTTTCCCCCGTCCCTTCTCTTTATCTCTGGATTCTGACCAAAAGCCTAATAAGCACATTTTTCCTTTCCCTACTACTCTGGGCTTTCTCACTGTTTCTGTGACCTTCATTTAAACGCAAAGGGCTCTGTTCTCCAAGGAGCTGTAGGATTTCCAGCTTACCTACTGACTTTCTATTTCTATCAGCATTTCTATTGCTGTGCCGAAACACCAGGACCAAAATGCAAGTTGGGGAAGGAAGGGTTTATTTGGCTTACACTTCTGCATTGTAGCCCATCACTGAAGGAAGTCAGGACAGGAACTCAGCCAAGTGGGAGCCTGGAGGCAGGAGCTGATGCAGAGGCCAAGGAAGGGTGCTGCTTACTGTCTTGCACCATAGCCTGCTCAGCTTGCTTTCTATAGAACCCAGGACCACCAGTCCTGGGATGGCCCCACCCACAACGGCTGGCCCTCCCCCATCAATCACTAATTGAGAAAATGTCTTACAGCTGGTTCTTAAGGAGGCATTTTCTTAATTGAGGCTCTCTCCTCTCAGATGACTTTAGATTGTGTCAAGTTGACGTAGACCTACCCAGCACACCTACTCCATTGTTTTTCTCTCAACGGCTCATAAAATTGCTCTCAAGCTTCCTTCCAAGGCCATTTCTAAATTCTTTTGTTAACAAGACTACCAACCTACAATAGGGAACTCCAGAACCAAGAACAGGATCTCTAAGAGACATCTGTACCGTCTTTTTCATAGCCGCGTCACTCCCAGCATTAGGAAAGTAGACACCTCCCCAGTGCCCACTGACAGCTGGATGCAAGGGAAACGTGGGCAGTCATGTAATGAAGCACAGTTTTTAAAAAGGAATGGGGATTCTGACGCATGGTGCGTGGATGGATGCTACATGGAAGGCCAAGAGGACGGGTACTGAAGCTTCAGACTCACAAGGACAGAAGGTAAACTGTGGGTGCCAGGACCTGGATGTGTTCTTTGAGGGGAGTCAGTGTGGAGATGAGTTCTGGAATCGATGGTGTTGAGGGCTGTGAGACTGTATGAAGAATGTGCTCAGCCAGGCGGTGGTGGCGCACGCCTTTAATCCCAGCACTCGGGAGGCAGAGGCAGGCGGATCTCTGTGAGTTCGAGACCAGCCTGGTCTACAAGAGCTAGTTCCAGGATAGGCTCCAAAAAGCCACAGAGAAACCCTGTCTCGAAAAACAAAAACAACAACAACAACAAAAGAATGTGCTCAAAGTGGCCTTGCTGGCCGGTTTTCATCAACTCGACACAAACCTACACGTGTCTGAGAAGTGGGAATCTTGAGAAATGCCACCATAAGACTGGTCCGTAGGCAAGTCTCTGGAGTTACTGTCTTGATTAAAGACTGATGTGAGAGGGCCAAGCTTACTGTGGATAGGTGTTCCCAGGTTGTATCAGAAAGCAGGCTGAACAAGTCCCATAAAGCAGAAAGCCAGTAAGTGGCTTCCCCCATGGCTTCTGCTTCCATTTTTGCCCCTGAGCTCTTACAGCAATGGATGTGACTGGAGAGTTTTCAGATGAAATAAACCCTTTCCTCCCCAAGTTGTTTTTGGTCATGTTTATTATAGCAATAAAAAGACAGTGGCAAATGTCTTTTTATTGCTATAATAAAAGATGGTATTTTTTTTTGTTTTTGTTTTTCAAGACAGGGTTTTTCTGTGTAGTTTTGGAGCCTGTCCTAGACCAGGATGGCCTCAAACTCAACAGAGATCTACCTGCCTCTGCCTCTCAAGCGTTGGGATTAAAGGCGTGTGCCACCATCGCCCAGCAAAGACAGTAAAGTTTATACTGTCTATATTCAACAACAACAAATAAAAAAAGTCTGAGTAATTTTTTTCTCCTTTCTTCTGGGCAGTAGTGGGGAAGGACACCGAAGTTTTTTGCCTGCTAGAAAGTGCTCTACCACGAGTCTTCCATCTCCAGCCCTCTTCTCGCTGTTTATTGGAGGCAGGATTTTAATTGCCCAAGCAGGTCTTGAACCGGCATCTTCCGGCCTCTGCCTCCCTAGAGACTGGCTGGGACTGCACACCAGGCCCATCATAAAATGGCAAATTTCACGTTTATGTATTTAACCACAACCACAAGCTGATGGAACAGGAGCCAAGTAGGGTAAAGGGCGTCGTCGGACGGGTCTAGCCTAATCTGGGCTTGCGCACCCAACCACCGGCCGAGGCCCCGCCCACTTCCCCACGCACGCGCGCTGCCCGCCGCCGCCAGGGGCCGCTGTGGCGCCCGCCCTCACTCGTGCCCAAGATGGCAGCCGTGACGCTGCTCCGGGGCGCGGCTGCGGGGCGCGGAAGCCCGGCCTGGCACTGGCGGCCGAGCTGGATCCCGAGGCGCTGCTTGGCCCGTCGCTCCGGCCTTCTCGACGACAACCCCGAGGACGGCGTTGCCTGGACCTGCTTCCGGCTGGACGAGCGCGCCTTAGTGCGCGTGCGCGGCCCGGACGCTGCACCCTTCCTGTTGGGACTATTGACCAATGAGCTGCCGCTTTCGGGTCCTCCAACCGGCGCGGCTCAGCCCTCTGCGCGTGCGGCGTACGCCCACTTCCTGAATGTGCAGGGACGCACGCTGTATGACGTCATCCTGTATGGGTGAGCGAGGGCAGCCTGGCGGGGCAGTAGGAGCGAGAGCGTGCTGGGGGAGCTGGCTGAGGAGGAGCACTTCTAGGAGGAGTGGCTGGGCGCTCCAAGGGAGGATGTCAGGATTAGATTTCCAGGGGATGCGGCTAGACACCACTGAGAAGAGGCCGAATTAGATGTCTCTGAAAAAGACTTCCAAAGGAGGATGATGTAGACTTAGAGAAGGGGTCACCTAGAGGCGAGTGTCCTGTGCAGGGCATCCAGGTTGGGCTAGTTACTGGCACGGAGCCTTGTGCTTCTGCTCCCAACCAGCCAAGTCAGAAGCAGCTGTCCAGTTGCTTCTGGAGTTACGCCTTTTCAAGATGAGACTTCAACACTGGTTGTCACTCCTTCCTAACTGCATGGAAAGAGAGACTTCAGTGGCCCTTGGGGCTTTATTCAGAGAGCCACTCTGCACAGCCACTCTCTCCACAGTGACAGATTGTACGTTGCTTCTGGTTTCCCTTTGTAGGGCCAGCTGCTTGCCTGTGTGGTCTCATCACCCATGCAGACCTGACGGACTGTAAATAGCGTTTGCTGGCCAGTCTGGGCAGGGCCTGTGTCTGTAGCATTGAGTTCTCAGTTGCTCACCTTTCCAGGACCTAAGCCCTGAAATCTGAGCACTATCTAGCAGGCACGTGTGTTACAGTCAGAACTGAAGACCCACCCTCCCTGGCCTGTCCTTGGGCTGTTCCTCCTAGACTCCAAGGCCTGGTTGCCTGTCTAAGGTGCCTGGTTGTCTTTCTAAGATGGGTTTTGGTAAGCATCTTCAGTGGCCACCTAGGTTCTCAGAGTAAAAATATGTGGAGACCCCTCATGTCTGGAGGGTCTTTCCTGAACCCTTGAGGGTGGCCATTCCAGGATGAAAGTGGTCACGGAGAATTGGCAGCCATGAAATCATTCTCCAGTAGCTGTCAGCATTCTGTGGGGAAACCTAGAGCACCCATCTCCCAGTGCTGAAAGGCCACATGATGGGCCTTCTAGAGATCTTTTTTTTTGTGTGTGTAATACATCACTTAGTGGACTCTCTGAATCTGAAATGGAGTCAGCAAATGACAGCCAGACCCAGCATGATGCTTTGGCGTATAGCGTTCCCTGAGAATCCTGGCACACCCATTTCCTCCCCTCAGCCTGGGACAGTGTCTTCCAGGCAGTTAGGGCTGTGGTGGCTCAGGTCCTCAAACTTACACCAGACACTACCCTTTGTAGAAAACACGCATGGACCGTACTCTGGAGGCTTGGCTCTTACTACATTTCCAGGATGTATTGTCTCTGTGTGTTACCAGTAGGCTGCTGGGTGACCTGGGCCAGGAAGGAGAAGCTATTCAAACGCTAGTTTTTGGTGGCTTCCATTTCTCATGGTGGTTGGCTGGAGTGGCAGTTGCTTATGGAGGCGGGAGCACGTGGGTGCCCTCTAGTGTTGAAGACCGCGAGCATCTGCAGCCTTGGCCCTACAAGTGTTTGTGGGATCTTGTGGATCCAGGATAGGGATTCCTCTCCTCTTGGCCACAGTCAGCATTACAGCTCTTGTATGGATCCAGAAAGTTGGGATTCCTTAGCTGTTAACACCAGCCATTGTCACAGCTCCTCTGACCAGGGTCTTAGACCCTTGGCTCTAAAGGCTTGATTATCAGCTCTCTGCAATTTCAGTGACCCGGGCCTACAGTTTCCCTTCTCTGGCTCTCTGCAACCTTTTCTCCTTTTCCAGTCTCAGCTTGCCACCCGCTTGCTGTCTCTCTGCTTCTGCTGCCCTTCTTCCTGCCCTGGCTGTTGTTGAACCCCCAGCTGTTGCTTCAGCTGGTAGCCAGCTGGCAGTCTTACCTTCTCTGCAACTTGACTTGTCAACTGCTCAACTGCGGCCACCACTGTTCCGCTGCCTCTGCTGACCTCTGCTGTCGCTGCTGCTGCTTCCTCTGTTACCAGCCCAGCCTGCACTACTGAAAGTCAGCAAGAAAAGAGGACAGAGAAAAGCCTTTTATCAGGCCTGGTACTCTCCCACTAGGGGTGAAGTTCAGGATAGTCTCGTCTCCACAGCCTGTTTTTATAGCCCCAGAGGGTTGTTTGGAGCAGTCACAGCCTTGCTTATTGGCACCGTCACAATGACTGGGGATTGTGTTTTGGATAGTCATAACCCTGTGTCTTTAGCAATAATTAACAGCAGTCCCTCTTTAGGTACCAGGAGATGCTGTCCCTCTGGCCTAGGTTAGAAGTGGTTGCAATGTCATCTAGAGTTCACTGAGACTTGTGATAGCAAAAAGTCTGATAAAAACTGTTTTAAACAACACTGGTGGAAATTGTGCTGTTAGCAGGGGCTGCTGGCGTAGGGTAGCCTGGGACCCTACTTGACAGTCCTTTTGCTCAGGGAAGCAACAGAGAGACCCACGGCTGCTGATTAGTAAATTGCCCAGACTCAGCATCTTTACTTATTCATAAGAAAATAAGGGTTGCATGCAAGGAGGAGTTTAACTTACTTGGTAGGACCTAGAAGTGCCTAGGAAGCAAATCTTTAGGCATGCCTGTGAGGGAGGCTCTAGATTTGGATAACTGAGGTGAGAAGGCCTACCCTGAATGAGGGCGGCCGGCACCATGCTGTGGCTTGGGACTCTGGAGCGAATAAAAGGAGACAGCAAAAGCAATGCTCACGTCTCTCTGCTTCCTGACTGCACATGGCAAACTCAGTGCTCACGTCTCTCTGCTTCCTGACCGCACATGGCAAACTCAGTGCTCACGTCTCTCTGCTTCCTGACCGCACATGGCAAACTCAGTGCTCACGTCTCTCTGCTTCCTGACTGCACATGGCAAACTCAGTGCTCACGTCTCTCTGCTTCCTGACCGCACATGGCAAACTCAGTGCTCACGTCTCTCTGCTTCCGGTTTGCAGAAGCCAGGTGGTCAGCAGCTCAAAGCTCCTGTTGCCATGCCTTCCCTCAAACTGACTGCACCCTCAAGCTGAGCTCAAATAAATGGCTTATTAAGTGGCTTCTTTTCAGACACTTGGTTACAGGAGTGAGAAAATTGACTAGTACAAACACTAGCAGGCTTTGGGTTGTTGTTTTGTAAAGGATCTCATGTAGTTCAGACTAATCTTGAGTTCCCTGTATAGCAACCCCGAATTTAGGATCCTCAAGTCTCCATTTTCCAAATCCTGGGATTACAGATGTGTGACACCATGCTCAGCTAATAGTGATTTTTTTCTTTTCTTTTCTTTTTTTTGTTTGTTTTTTGAGACAGGGTTTCTCTGTAGTTTTGAAGCCTGTCCTGGAACTAGCTCTCGTAGACCAGGCTGGTCTCGAACTCACAGCGATCCGCCTGTCTCTGTCTCCCGAGTGCTAGGATTAAAGGCATGCGCCACCACCGCCTGGGTGATTTTTTTTTCTGAGACAGGGTTTCTCTGTGTAGCCCTGGATGTCTAGGAACTCTCTCTGTAGACCAGATTGGCCTTGAACTCACAGAGATTCTCCTGCCTCTGCCTGCTGAGTGCTGGGATTAAAGGCGTGCGCCACCACCGCCCGGCGGGCTTTCTGTTTTAGTGATTTTCGATACATGTAATCCATGGTTGGAGTTAGGATTCTCTCTACCTTTTGCGGTCCTGTGGATCAAACCCAGGGCTTCATGCAAACACTCTACTAGAGCTGTATGCCCATCGTGAATTTAGGATTTTTTTTTGACTGTGATGGTACAGAAACTACGTATATTCAATAGAAACTACATTGGAACTTTGAGTTTGGATCTTTTCCCAGGATCTTTAGCTCAACATTCACAATGTCTTGAAGTAGCCATGACCCATATTGACCATATTGGGGGATCTCAAGGGTGGGCGACTACATGTGTGCTGTGTTGCTGAGCTACGGTGTTCAGCAGGTCAGATGTATTTAAGTCTGATCATGGCTGTAAAGATACCCCCGGTAATGTTATCTTGGGTCCTATTGCCTTCCTTAATGTTGCTGTCCCCTTTTGTCTTTCCCTGGATCCTCTCCCTCAGTAAATCAGCTGTCCTGTGAAGGACTTTGGTTTCATTTCTTTGGTCTTCTTCTTCCATTCATGTTTTCCTACCTGATGGAGTTATGCCACCAGTTCTCATTAGCGAGCTGTTCTTTCCATCTTTCTGCCAGAGGGGACTTGCCCCTACCAGGGCACCAGTGCTATAGGGGACTTGTTCCCACCAGGGCACCAGTGCTAGAGGGGACTTGCTCCCACCAGGGCACCAGTGCTAGAGGGGACTTGCTCCCACCAGGGCACCAGTGCTAGAGGGGACTTGCTCCCACCAGGGCACCAGTGCTAGAGGGGACTTGCTCCCACCAGGGCACCAGTGCTAGAGGGGACTTGCTCCCACCAGGGCACCAGTGCTATAGGGGACTTGCTCCCACCAGGGCACCAGTGCTAGAGGGGACTTGCTCCCACCAGGGCACCAGTGGTAGAGGGGACTTGTTCCCACCAGGGCACCAGTGCTAGAGGGGACTTGTTCCCACCAGGGCACCAGTGCTATAGGGGACTTGTTCCCACCAGGGCACCAGTGCAATAGTGAATTTGCCCTCACCAGGGCACCTGGTTTTGCAGCCTTAGTGCTTGGTCTGCGACTTGCTGTTCTGTATGCTGAGGACACTGCCCTCTTTTTTTCTCCTTTTTTTTAATTAAAAGATTTATTTTATTTTATGTGTCTGATTGTTTTGTCTGCATGTATGCCTGTGCACCTTGTGCGTGCCTGTGGATGGTTGTGAGCCACCATGTGATACTGGGAATGGAACTGGGTCCTCTGCAAGAACAAGTGCTTTTAACTGTTGAGCTGTCCCTCCAGCCCCTGGTCTCCTGTATGAGTCTTAGCTCTGTTCACATGCCAGGGAATATCTGGAAGAGGCTACAAAAGGGGTGGATTGGGTGGGAATCCAGGTTGTTCAGGGTTTTGTGAACCACCCTCTTTGTTTGAGGTAGCTAACGGCGCTAGATCTCCTCAGCAGTGAGAAGAGTGGTCACATACAGGTCCCAGGCTGTTTGCCTGGCTATGGCCATTCTCTGCCTGACATCTTTTCTGCATTTTTTCTCCTTTTCTGTCTTTGTCTCTCTGTATCTCTTTGTGTCTTCTCTCTGTGTCTCTATTGATGTCTCTGTCTTTTCATCTCGATTTCTGAAATTCAATATCATTTAAAGTTCACTTAAATATTTATTTATTTGTATGTGTATGTACCTGCTTCTCTGTGTGTACACCATGCACACACAGTGCCTGTGGAAGCCAGGAGAAGGTACCAGATCCCCTGTAACTGGAGTCACAGACAGTTGTGAGCAGCTGAATGTGGGTGCTGGGAGCCAAACCTGGGGCCTCTGTAAGAGCAGCAAATGCTCTTAACCGCCGAACCGTATTTCCAGCTTCTAGTTTATTATTGTTGTATGTGTATGTAATGTTGTATGTGTGATCATGTGTATATGCCATGACGTGTATGGAGACTGGAGGACAACTTTGTAGAGTTGTCTCCATTCACCTTTATGTGGGTTCTGGGGGTCCAATTCAGATCATAGCTTTCCCAGCAAGCACCCTTATCCATTGAGCCGTATCACCAGCTCTGATATCTGAAAGTTAAAAAAACTTTTTTTCATGTCTGTGTGTGGGTACATGTGAAAGCCAGAGAGATACTGCGGTGTCTCTATCAATTCTACATTAAGTTTTTAAAACATTTATTCTTTATTTATTTTGTGCGTGTACACGCCATCGTGTGCATTCGGAGGTCAGAGGACATCTTTTTGGGAGTTTGGGAGTTCCTTCCAGTGTGCTGTTCCCAGGGGTCAAACTCTGGCAGTCAGTCTTGGCAAGTATCTTTACTGAGCATCTATCTCATCAGCCTTGCTGGTACATTTTCTATCAGTAAGTCTAGATCTGTCTTCACCATGGAGCCAGAGGCAGTGAGGTCATGTCCTGTGTTGGACTGTGGACAGGAGCCTGGCTGTGAGCTGCCTGGTGCAGTCGCAGTCTCTGTCTGGACAGCATGTCCCCTTAGTGTGTCTGCTTTACCCTGGTATGTGTGTGCTACCCCAAACATGCAGGGGCTTGAGTCTGCCTCCTCTCTCCAACTCCTGCAGGGCACCAGGCCTCTGATGCATCTGCCTGTGCACAGGTCAGCTTGGGTCCCTGTGATCTCAGGCTACAGCTGGGTTCCAGACTCCCTATGATTGGCACTGAGGAACAGAAGGCCCAAGGAGGAGGCTGAGGCAGGTGCCTGGGCACCCAGTCACCTCCACAGGAACTGTTTCCCACATGGTGACTGCACACTCTTGGTGTGACAGTCTATCTGTGGCCCTCGGGTAGTCTTGGCACCTCCTGGTGTATTCAGTCCATCCTTTATAGGATGTCTGGGATCCAGGTCTTGATCTCCTTCTTGTCCTTTAACCGCACAGCCTCTGAGAACCCAGAGCTCTGCCACTTACCCTCCCCCATCCAGTGAGATTCTCCACCCCAGATCCTAGGTGGTAGGAGACTGGTCTGCATCGGCCACTGTAGGGCCTCTGGGATGAGCAGCTACTCAGGGTAGTCCTCATTTACCTCTGTCACAGCTGTCATACATGGCAGCTGGGGGCTGCCTGCCTTGCTGAGCATTCATAGTGCTCTGTGACTCTTAGCTGTGGTGTATGGTTCTGTTTCCACGTGAGTTGTGCAGGTTGTCCCTGTATGGATCTGAGCACACTCTCTGTGCGCAGGTGTGTCCCTGTATGGATCTGAGCGCACTCTCTGTGCGCAGGTGTGTCCCTGTATGGATCTGAGCGCACTCTCTGTGCGCAGGTGTGTCCCTGTATGGATCTGAGCGCACTCTCTGTGCGCAGGTGTGTCCCTGTATGGATCTGAGTGCACTCTCTGTGCGTAGGTCCCATCAGTACTTTTATAAGCTCAGCCATGTGTGGACAGACATGGTTGTCTTCCCTTGGTTTCCACAGTGCATTTAGTTACCTGTATGGTCATTTCGTCTAGAGGTGTCGTGTGGCTGAGGGCAAGGCTTTGTGTACCTGTCTGTCTGTCTGTCTTTCTCTGTCTTTCTTTTTCATTTTTGTTTTTTGAGATAGGGTTTCTCTGTGTAGCCTTGGCTATCTTGGAACTCTCTCTGTTGACCAGGCTGGCCTCAGACTCACAGAGATCCACCTGCCTCTGCCTCCCAAGTGCTGGGATTAAAGTTGTACACCACCACCCAGCCTGCCTGTGTTTCTTGATAAGACTGAGGTGTGCCTGCTCCTGATGTGGCAGAGCAGGCCTGTACCCCCAAGGCCATGGCTTTGTACATTGACCATCTCCATTATTTGCCTGTCTGCCTGTGTGGAGGCAACTCTTGAGGTAGTCTCATGTCATTGTGGGTATGGCTTTTGCCAGCAATGGGTATAGCTCAAGGGACACAGACTGCACACTGGAAGGGTAACCACCTGCAGCCCAGGGTACTCTCCTCTGTGTTTTGGTCTTCACAAGCTTGGTGAGCTGGCAGTGGGCAGGAACTCCGGCCAGCACTAAGCCCATGTCTATCTCCTACAGACTCCCTGAGAGCACCGAGGAGGCACCAGGCTTTCTCCTGGAGTGTGACAGCTCTGTGCTGGGCACTCTGCAGAAGCACCTGTCCATGTATAAGATCCGGCGGAAGGTCACTGTGGAGCCACGTCCAGAGCTCCACGTGTGGGCTGTGCTACCATGTGCCCCCCACACCGCTGAGGCTGCACCACTAGAAGAGAGGGTGGAAGCTACCACCATCGTCACACGTGACCCCCGGACTGTACGAATGGGGTGGCGGCTTCTCACTCAGGATGATGGCCCAACCCTGGTGCCCAGGGCCCAGCTTGGGGACCTCCAAGATTATCACATGCACCGGTACCAGCAAGGTATGAGTAGGGTGATATGCCAGGCTGGTGTTAGGGAGGGGTGGGTAGATGTAGAGGAGTCCAGTGGACCCCGGGAGGGCAGAGATGTTGGGTGGCATTGGCCTGCAGGGCTGGACTTCACAAACTGCAGGCCTGCACTTGTTGCTGGACATGCTATGCTCATTCTCTTTGTTTTGAACCCCACAGGCATCCCTGAGGGGGTCTGTGACCTGCCCCCAGGGGTGGCCCTACCCCTGGAGTCCAACCTGGTCTTCATGAATGGTGTGAGCTTCACCAAGGGCTGCTACGTTGGGCAGGAGCTGACAGCCCGCACTCACCACACGGGCGTCATCCGCAAGCGCCTCTTCCCTGTGAGGCTTGAAGGCCCCCTGCCTGCCAATGGCATCAGTCCTGGCACCTTAGTGACGGTGACTGCAACAGGACAGGCAGCGGGCAAGTTCAGGGCCGGCCTGGGACGTGTGGGACTGGCCTTGCTGCGGTCAGAGACAATCAAGGGTCCTCTCCATATAAAGACCTCCGAGAGCCAACAGGTGGCTGTGACTGCCTTGGTGCCAGACTGGTGGCCCACAGCTGCCAAGTAGCTAGATGCCCTGGCGCTTCACTGGCCTTAGAGTTACCAGGTGCCTCTGAGCCTCTGCCCAAGGTCTTCAACCCTGTGTGCTGAGCCCTGCTGGGTGTGAGTTCCTTTTCCTGTGGTGGCTTCGTGAAACACACCCACTGGGAAAGTCCCATGTGTTCCAGGCTATGGATTGGCTGATGCTTCTTGCAGAGGGTCCTACTCTTGTGGGATGCCCTCTCCCAAGAAGTCTGTGACTGAGATCAGAGTAGCCATCCTGATGCTGGGAGAGGGAAGGGTCTGAGCTCCCCTTTTGAACCAGATTCTGAATGAGATTTGATACTGGCTATGGCCCAAGGCAGGATGAGGCCTATGTCCAGCGCAGGTGCCTAACCTTGTTTACCCTTGGAAGAAGGTACTCTGTGTGCCTGCAAAGTACACAGGAATGCAGGCTTTGTGTTCTCTTGAGATACATCTCAGGGTAGCAATTGTTTGAGTTGTGTGCAGGGTGGGGAGGTTGGGTTCCTTGGACTGGGACATGTGTTCTGTGAGCCACAGGACTGTGTGTCTACTGTTCCAAGGGTTCTTCTCGTTCTTCAAAGTGAGCTGCTGTCTTTTCACACTCTCCAGGAAGCTCAGGAGGAGTGGAGCCCAGGGCTCAGGTGCACCTGGGAGGAACTTCTGCGTGGCTAGCCTTTTTGCTGGTTTGGGGTATCACTGTGTGTGTTTAGTAGAGAGTGACTTGCTGGCGGGGTGCACACCTCCCTCTGAACCACTTTTGCTAAGCTTTGTAATGTGAACCGGGGGTCTTGCTACAAGGCCTAACTAGTAAAGTGTGGTCTATAAAAAGCCCCTTTGGAACTCTTGCTTCATTTCAGGAAGGCCAGCTGTCCCTGGAGATCAGTGAGCACACCAGATAAAAGCATCCCACGATTGTAGCTATCTAACTTGGTTGGTCTTACACTTGAGATCATCCTGCCTCAGCTTTGTAAGTGCTAGCTAGATTGACAGGCATGCACCACTGAGTTCCACAAGATACACCTATGTCTCTCTCTTTGGAAAGATGTATTTTGTTTTTATGTCTATATGTATATGTCTGTGTATGCATATAGATGTATGTCTGGGTGTCTATGGAAGACAAAAGAGGATGTCAGATACCCTGGAGTTAGAGTAACAGGTGGTTCTGAGCTGCTGGACATGCATGATGGGAACTGAACTTGGATCCCCTGCAAGTGTTCTTAACTGCTGAGCCATCTCTTCAGACCCAATATATTTATTTCAGCAGAGTTCTATGGGCCATGCTGGGCTGGCAGGAAGTGGGGAGGCACAGGGAGTGGGTGCACAGGCTTCAGGGTTAGAGTGGATAGCTCTGAACTGTTTTCTTCAGTGCCCTCCAGGTGAGACCATGGAGGGCTGGGGTGAGGGCAGCCTGGGTAGTTACTCTAGAGCCAGAGGCAGAGGGACTCCTAAGAACTGTGACTTTGGAGACTTTCTAGGCTCACTCTGTTCTGAGGTGCAGTTTGCAGCAGCTTAGATGGAGGCACGAGGGTTGGTGTTCCCTGAGTAGACTGGTGAGTTGATGTGATGGGGCACCCTGAATGACCTCACTTCCCATGGTACTGAATGGGTGGTCAGTGCTGGGGACAGGGACCAGGTAGAGACAACTTAAAGGATGGATTACTTTGGCTCACGATCTCAGGGGTTGCAGTTCATAGTGGAGTCTGTGGCAGTGGGAGTGTGGCCGAGTCCCTCACATGGTAGGGCACCAGGACGCAGAGACAGGGCGTCCACAGGCAGGTATACCCTTCAGAACAGGACAGACCTCACACTCCACAGCTTCTACAGCCTCCCAAGCAGCGTCACCAGCAGAGGACCACCATGAAGCCAGATATGAGCCTGTGGAGGACATTTTACATTCAAACCATGACACTTGGGGTACATACCTAATCTGTGCACGTCCCAGCATGACTGAAAGACCCTACCTGTCCTGCTCAGATGGGTTGGCTGGCCGGGTCTATGACTGCCTTGTCTCTGGCTACCTCTCCACACAGGAGCAACACTGCAGTTGTGTTGGATGTTGAGGTAAAACATGGAAGCCCGTGACTACTGGGCTCCTGCTGACCCCACCTAGCAGCTTTTTAAACTGACATGAAGACCTCTCTGGATTCTAGGCAGCTTTCTTTGGGGTTGCAGTCATGGGAGTGGCTTTTGCTCTCTCAAACCTGGTGGGGAAGTGCCGCCCAGGGGTTGGTGCCTCGGCCTTGTCCCTCACACATTCCAGCTTTCAGGAGGCCAGAAGGTTTCAAGACAGTCCCATTGGGTAAGGAAAGGGCAAATCCCAAAAGAGTCAGGATGCCACTTTGGGCTGAGGCACTGTCTCATGAGTGAAGTTGCCTGCTGTGGGCTCTTAAGGTCTGTCTCAGAAGTTTAGCTGCTGTGTGCTGGGCTGGTCTACAGGGACCTCAGGGCCACTCCTAGTGGTCCTGGCATGCATTTGGTCTTCACACTATCACAGGGGCTGCCAACCCCAGTGTAGACACTTGAAAACTCTTCAACGGCCTTTCCGTGTGTTCTGTAAAAAGTACAAAGCTGTGAAAAATAAACTGACTTAGGGGAAGAAAGGTGTGGCTGTTATTCTGGAGGTTTTTTTTAAAATTTGTTTGTTTGTTTGTTTGAGTCAAGGTCTTACTGTGTAGCCCTGGCTGTCCTGGAACTCACTCTGTAAACCAGGCTGGCTTCCAATGAATGCTGGGATTAAAGGCATGTACTACGAAGCCTGGCTTGTTTTTGTTATTTTAGAACCTCCTCCAAACAAGGCTTTGGGGAATGCATTTTTAGGATACAGCGTCCCAAAACTTCTGACACCACATTCAACTAGCTTTCTGTTCTGCTCTCTGCTAAGCTGGTAGGTCAGGCGTGGCTTTGGGAAAGGCCTCTGGGACCTGTGAGGACAGAAGGCAGGACGGAGCAGGGGTAAATTTGCCTGCACCAGGGTTGCCCAGGGTAAGGGTACAGGTGATGTAAATGACTTTACTGAGCTCAAGCTCCATTACTGGGCACCTGGCTGCCAGCCAGCAAGTCTTCCCAGCCAGGGATGTTTCAGATGCCAGAACCTCACAGGATCCTGGAGAAATACCACACATGCTTAATAGAATCCTGTGAGAGAGAGCCAGCTAGAAAGACAAATCCACAAGTTTTAAGATAGAATAGCCAGGCACATTGTGTAAGATAAACATGTGGAAGATATTATAGGTAAAGGATTTACATTTGAGTAAGAACAAGAGAGGGACTAGTGATTAGCAGAGAATGAGGCGGGAGGGAGATCCATTAACAGGTACAAGGTCACAGCAGCTGAGACAAAGACATTCTCTTCTCTTACACAGAAGGGTGACCAGACAATGACAGTGGTCATATCCTTCAAAATAGCTGGAAGAGTGTTCTGAATGTTCTCATCACAAAGAAATAGTAACTGTGTGTGAGGGTGTAACCCAGCCATCCTGAAGCTGATCATCTCGAGACAAATATGCACACCAGCCATCACACTGGGGCCCCAAAGACACATGATAATTAGCTTCCAGGTTAAAAATAAAATGTGAGGCTGGGCAGTGGGTGGCGCATGCCTTTAATGCCAGCACTTGGGAGGCAGAGGCAGGTGGATCTCTGTGAGTTCAAGGCCAGCTTGGTCTACAGAGCGAGTTCCAGGACAGGCTCCAAAGTTACACAGAGACACCCTGCCCAAAAAAAAAGAAAAGAAAAATTGAGAAAGTGAGTGAGGGCTCCTGAACAGATCAAGCCCATTTGTAAAAAGAGAGGTTTTAAAGTAAAAGTGGGCTATGCCCAGTACATGCCCGCGACTGGCACATCGGAGGCTGAGGCAGGAGGATCAAAATTCAAGGCCAGCAACGACTTCACAGATCCTGACTGGGAAAAAAAAATGCTTGCCTATAAGGAAGTCCTTGAGCATGGTTTCTGGAGAATTGGGATCTGGGCACCACTGAGCCTCTAGAATGATTGTTCTAGGGCACAGAGAAGACAGGAGGATGCGAGCTAGGGTAACAGATAAGAAAGTCAGTGTAATACAGCGTTCAGCGGCTTGAGGGCCGTTCCAGAGGACAGGAAAAACGCCTGCAGGGGTATAATGTAAACTGTATTGGTAAACTGCCAAGTGCTATACTCTCTTGAAGCTTGTTGAAAGTGGGTTCTTGGGGTCAGGAGGGTCCCCCTATCCTAGACTCCAGTATTTTTGTCTCAAGTCCCCCACCCCCAGCTCCTTGTCCTGAGTTGGGTTGGCTCCATGGCTCTGTAAATGAGGAGAAAGGAAAACAGAAAACAGCTAGGTTATTAGAAACATTGTACTTGAAGAAAAGCTGGAAGGCCAATCCTTTCCTTCACTATTGTTTATGCTCTGAGAGGTGGGAGGTTCTTGCACCCTCTCCCTAGGGTGTCCTGTTGTTACCTCAGCTCCTACTCACAAAGAGCTGTGGTATAAGCAGCCTCCCCGAGGGTTCTTTGCCAGATCCCTCCCTGAGGAAGAGGACCCTGTGAGTGGGGCAATAGGGCAGAATCAACCAGGTGGTATCACATAGGCACAACTTTCTCTTGGGTCCTTTTAGCCCTGTCTGGCCACACTCTCCAAGCTCAGTGTCAGGTGTCCCTATGGCCTGGTTTGCTTCAGGGCTAGGACATCCTGTATGGGGATCAACGTGGTGTCATGGAGGCACTGTGAGGACACCTGTCAGCTGCCTTGTATGTGACAGAGACAGGCCACACTCCTCACTGACAAGGAGGAAGCAAGTGGAGCAAGCAGGTCGTTGAGAAGTAGGAAGCCAGTGGAGCAAGCACACATAGGTGGCAGCCCTTCCAAAAGGGGCTTCAGTCCTTTTGTTCTTTCTTTCTTGCTATTTAAAAAAAATATTTTATTCAATGTACGTTGGTGTGAGGGTGTTGGATCTCCAAGAACTGGAGTTACAAACAGTTATGAACTACCATGTGGGTGCTGGGAATTGAACCTGGGTCCTCAGGAAGAACAGTCAGTGCTCTTAACCTCTGAACCATTTCTCTAGCCCTCTTTCTAGCCCCCCCCCCACCTTTTTTTGTTTTTCGAGACAGGGTTTCTCTGTAGCTTTGGAACCTGTCCTGGAACCAGCTCTTGTAGATCAGGCTGGTCTCGAACTCACAGAGATCCGCCTGCCTCTATCTTCCAAGTGCTGGGATTAAAGGCGTGCGCCACCACCGCCTGGCTGCTTGCCTTTTTGAGAAACAGAGTCTTATATATCCAGCACTGACCTTGAAGTCAATGTATAGCTGAAGATGACCTTGAACTTCTGAAACCTCAGAATCCACTCCTAAGTGTTGGGCTGACAGGTGTGGACCACACACCTGGTTTTTGTGATGCTTTGTGCTTGCTAGACAAGCACTTGTGGGTTTCTGATTTGACCTCTGCAGGCTGCCAGTCTGAGAGCAAATGGGCAGCCTAGCACCCAGCACAAGACAGATAGGTGTGGCTGCAGAGTGGGTGTGGCTCACAGTGAACCCTGAGCTCTGAATCCCCCATCTCCAAGCAGTATGTGATGAACTGTTTGTCTGGTCTCCACCACAGCCCCCCAGTCAACCCTGAGCCAGGGGTTGCGGTCTCCACTTGCTCAGACTGTTGCTTTAAGACGCGTCAGGGTGGGCGTCATTCTAGCATTCTGAAGCGTGGAGCTGGAGTCACTTCAAGGCCATGCTGGGGAAAGTCAAGGTCTCAAGTTGTGCATTTTTTTTAAATTGCAAGGAATATTTATGAAACACATACACTTGTATAAGAAAGTGCCTGGCACACATGTGGAGGTCAGAGAGCAGTTTCTGGAGTTGGTTCTTTCCTTCTAATGTGGGTTCCAGGGATCAAACTCAGGCTGTCAGGTTTGACAGGTAGTGCCTCTGCCCACTGAGCCACCTCGCCTGTCCTTCTTGTTCTGAACAGTGCTGCCGTGGATGTGCATGAACTAATTTTTGAACAGGCATTGCTAGTTTATGGTGTTGAGCTTCTATCACACAGTTGAATCGATGAGTCATAGCTAAGAACTATGGCTCAATTTAAAAAAGATTTATTTTTATTTCATGTGCATAAGTGTTTTGTCTCCATGTTTGTGAGCTGCCCACGGAGGCCAGAAGAGGGCATCAGATGCCCTGGAACATGAGTTACAGGTGACTGTCGGCACTGGGACTCGAACCAGGGTCCTCTGCAAGAGCAGCCAGTGCTCTTAACTGATGAGTCATCTCTTCAGCCCTCTGCTCTGTGTTTAATCAGCTTGAGCTTTGTCTGTGATATTAAATTAGTATCCTATGACTTTTAAAATAAGCAATCACAAGTTGGGTGAAAGCTCTAAGATCCAAAAGCAAGTGAGGTCCCAGGGAGGAGCCTCCACCCTCTCTCTGTTCCTGGCCCTGGTGTGTACCTGCTGCTGCTGCTGCCGCATCACCCAGCCTCTGTCTTCCTCTCACATGGGCGTCTTCTAAGTGACTTCCTATCACATGGCCTCTGTGTGTGTCTGTAACTGTCTCTGTGTTTACAGTTCCCCTGCTTATATGAACATCTTTAATGGCCCGGACCCACCCTACTGACCTTGTCTTGACTGGATTGCTGCTGCCAAGATACTCTTTCTATATAAGCTTCTATCTCAGGTTCTGGAGTGAGATCTCAGCATATTTTTTATGTATGTATTTTAAATACATGGTTTTGTCTGCATCAGATCCCCTCAGGCTACAGTTAGAGATGGTTGTGAGCCACCATGTGGCTGCTGGAAATTGAACTCTTGACCTCTGGTAGAGCAGCTAATGCTCTAAACCACTGAATCCTCTCTCCAGTTATCAGGGTGGCCCTTTGAGCAGATACCCTCCATCCCATAAGATGTTGGAAGCAGCAGCCCAGCTGCCTTGTTTCTGAGAGAGCTGGTTGTCTAGAGCATCCTTCCCATGCCTTCACAGGGATGCTTAGGTCTGAACGTATGACAGACAGTTCCCATGCTCTACACCAGTGTGTTCATCTGCTCATGAACACCAATGAACAGTGCCAGAGCTGTTGGAATCAAAGGAGAGTGGCTTCCATCTATCCTAACAGAGCAAATTAAGCACATAAAGTCTCTGCCAGGGCCACAGCCCTGCTTACAGGCCACTGACGCCCCACACAGTGGATACTGCAGGCATGCCTCCCACCACCATGGCTCAACCTCAGTGGACTCCACCTTTGTTTCTGATCCTCATGGCCAAGGGTCCTTGTTTCAGAATATCTGATGTGATCCTCCTCAGTTCACTTTTGAACTGCCTTTCTTCTCTGCCTCCTGAATCTGCCCATTTACTATGGCTTTCCTGTTCCTGTGCTGTGCTGTCCACTTCCTGAGAAGCTTAGTTATCAGGAGCCCTCTAAGTCTCTGCGGTTGTTAGGTTGGCATTAGTTAGCAGAGGCTAGGGGCTTTGCCTCTTCGTGCTTGCACATACAGGTGTATACCAGTGAACGAACACACACACACACACACACACACACACACACACACACACACACACACACACAGACTAGCATGTGTGGGCAGCTTTTCTTATGCTCTGTGCTCTCTACTCTCCAGCTGTGCTGGCCTTCGCCCTGCCTGTGGGAGAGTGAGCTAGTGACTGCCCCATGTAGGTTCTGGGCACCTCTATGGTGTGTCTACAATTGGTTTTGTCTGAGGCACCCCCCAGCCCAGCTACAGGCTAAGAAGACAAGCACAGGATGCAGAATGACCTGATGATGGCTAGAACCTGATGTCTGCAACGTTAAGTTTGGCACTTGAAGCTCTCCTGAGAGATCAGAGACCCAGGTTGTTCTGAGTCACTTGGTAGGGCATGGCAGTAGGAAGTGCCACTCTCTAACTATGATGGAATTGAAAGGTTGACAAATTAAGTCACCCAGTTAATTGTGACTGTCAGTCTCTCTTCTAGGAATCTGTGCAGCCCTAGCCTTAGCTGCTGCTGGAGTGGAAGGTGGCACCCTCTTCTATGACAGCTCCTAGTTCCATTGACTCCACTTTTAAATTATGACTGGGGAGCTATGGCTGGTGCTGATGCGGCTGGAGCTGATGTGGCCCACGCTGGGACAAGGCCTCCTGTGGTTTGTCTCCCTTGGAATGTCAGAAAGGTTTTCACAAACCCTTTCAAAGCCTTGCTACATCCTTTTGCCCAAAGTAGTTTTTTTTTCTTGACATTTGTTTTAGCCAACATAAGATGGATTCATTCTTAATGTTCTTGTGTTTCCTTAAAGTTGTTTAAATTCTTTTTTTTTTTTCCGAGACAGGGTTTCTCTGTAGCTTTAGAGCCTGTCCTGGAACTAGCTCTTGTAGACCAGGTTGGCCTCGAACTCACAGAGATCCGCCTGCCTCTGCCTCCTGAGTGCTGGGATTAAAGGCGTGTGCCACCACTGCGCAGCATGTTGTTTAAATTCTTAAACCAGCTTTTCTCATGGAATGTTTTACCGAGTTGGTCATTTTCAGATTCTGCACTTGGTCTTCACAACAGAATTCCTCCTGGATATCACAAGAAAACAGATCTGGGAGGAAATGTGCAGAATTCATCCAAGAACCTCAGACTCCCTACTAGTGGGATGCTAGTTAAAGTGTCTCTCAGGATCATCATCGTTTTATGCAAATTGCCTTTATTTGAATGCTGTGATTTAGCACTTTTCAAAGATTTTTTTTTGTTCTGTTGTGTGGATATTTACATTTAATTGGAAGATTTCCTCCTGGAAGAAGGGGGAATTCTTAAATCAGGAAGCTAAGACATCTTATGAGGCTCCCAAGTCCCCTCCCCAATTAGATACATATATAAAACTGTGTACAGTTACTGGAACAGGGAGCTCCAAGGGGGCAGTTTTGAGACTTGTTACCCATAATTCACTGGGCTTTTCAGTGCTGCAGCCTTCTGAGTCGTTCATGATCCTGTAAATAACCCTAATGAACTCATTGTTTTGCCAAGATACAATTGTGTGAATGGTTCTTTGCTCTGTCATGGGTGCCCTATATGGGTGAATAGACAATTGTTCACATCTCCCGGGAAAAGTCACACAGCAGGCCGCTGTAAAGAGGGCTAGGATGACTTGTCCTTTTCCCGTGAAATCCATAGCTCACTGCCCCTGCCCTGGTTAGGGTACAACAGGTTAGGCAGTTACACACACACACAGACAAAGGGACTCTAGATGATCTATCACATTTAATTTTGTTTTGATAAAAAAGTTTAAGAACTAAAAAGATAAAGTGTGCGTGTGTGTGCGTGTTTGTGCATGTGTGTGTATGTGTGTAAAACGTGGAGTTCAGAGGACAACATCCAGGAGTTTGTGTCTCCTTTCCACCATGTGAGTCCTGGGAACCAAACTCAAGCTTTCACCTTGCAGCAGGCACTTTTACCTGCTGAGCTGTTTGCCAGCCCAAGAGAAGAAATGATTCCTATTCTGTTTTAAATGTAATTATTATTGTAATTACACAAATGTGTGGGGTCTAGTGTGATGATTTGACTCATGAGGACAGTGTGTACTGATCAGACTGGACAGTTAGCACTCCCATGTCCTCCTCATCCGTCTCCTGGCTGCTAGCCTCCTTCAGCTTTCCTTGTCTCCGATGACTTTTGTTGCCTGTGTGTTGATGAGTTTAATGGTATCTTCCATTGTACTAAGTTTCAGTTTCCTTTCCTTGTTCAGTATATTCTTTATATTTTTTGGTTGCGTACTTTCAGGCTACCTACCCCTCCACCAATTCTTTCGGTACATAAAATCTCCACTGAACCCTTCAGTGAAGGTGACATTTTAGTTGTCGGGCATTTCACCTCCAGGATTGACACCTGCTTTGTTTCCTTTTATTTCTTTGTTTGTTTTGAGGCAGGGTCTTTCTGTGTAGTTCTGGCTGTTCTGGAACTTGCTTTGTAGACCAGGCTGGCCTCGAATTCAGAGATCTTCCTGATTAAAGGTACATAACATTACACCCAGCTTTTTTTTTTTTTTTTTTGTTTTTGTTTTTCGAGACAGGGTTTCTCTGTAGCTTTAGAGCCTGTCCTGGAACTAGCTCTTGTAGACCAGGCTGGCCTCAGACTCACAGAGTCTCACTGTGCCAGCTTGTCGATGGCCCTGTTTGTCTCCAGCCTCTTTGTCTTATAGTATGTATGGCAGGCCGTTCTCCTTTAACACATCTCAGCTGTGAAAATCCCTGGACGTGCATTCCTGTGGGAACTGGTATCTCTCTGTGGGTCTGGAGTCAAAGGAATCTGCTTCTCTATTATATTCCACGATGATGAGAGAGGCTCAGGAAACAGTTGTTTTGTCAAAGGATGCAAGCAAGGAATGGGGCAGATCCTGGGCTGAACACTGAGTCCTGTGGACTTTGATGGGTGGGAGATGCACAGGTCTGCAGGGCCCATTGCAGCTTCAGGAAGTTTTGGTGCAAGCATCACTCAGACCCAGGTGGGAGGCAGAAAACCCACCCAGAATGGTATTTCATGGATGAGCCATTGAGGTAAGGGTGAAGACCAATAGAACCTAGGACTACCCTGGAGTTAGGAGGAGCTGGGCCTTGTACCATGTACTTGAGAAATACCAGCACTCAGGAGACTGAGGCAGGAGGACCATGAGTGAGTTTAAGGCCAACCCAGGCTACGAAACAAAACCCTGAATGGTATCACTCAAGAAAAAGAAGATCCCGCTTTTCCAGGAGGCCCTGGAGGTATTCCGGGAGCTGGATTGTTTCCTGTGTCCTTCCACGCATGCCCTGGGAGGGCGTGAGGCATGCATGCCTCCACATAAGCTGATGTCTCCATACCCACACACACACATGTGAACTAACACCTGCTCAGACATTTACCCTCACACACCACGCACTCACACCTGTAAGAGTCCACGTGTGTGCATCAGCCATAGCTTTTCAGGGTTTTGCTCCTGGACCTGGTGCCTTCCATTTCTCTTTCCTCATGGAGATTAGGTGCTTTGTCCTTTGAAATCTGAATGCTAAAGCCCCTCGCCTGTGGCACTTGTGTTAGGGGTGGGGCTTTTGGGAGGTCTGGAGGCCATGAAAAGGGGAACTTGTGAGAAGAATGAATGTACCTACACAGGAACCCCGAGAGTCCTCTTGCCCTCTCTGTCAGGTGAGGATTGGGGATACTATCAGAAGAGAACCCTTACCACGGGCTCAGAGTGTAGGCAAGGACACAGAACCCTGGCTTTGGCTCCAGAATAGGGGCCAGAGTGGAATTACAAAGTAGGTCCTAGCCTGGGTCCCACAGAACTGGCAAATAGGGGGCAGCTATAGAGTGTGTGGCCACAGAAGACAAGCCTTGGCATTTCCCCTTGATTCCCCATGTCCTTAGTGGGGCTGGCAGGAAGAACTGTATGCCTTCCTCAATACTGTCTCCTAAGGGTTCAGAAGGACCAAGGATCCCACAAGCTACCCCCAACTCCAGGCGTTCCTGCTGCCAGCTCATCTTCTTCCTGGGCAGAATCTACTCTGAGTTTGGGGGAATGGGCAGTCCTGCTTGGGACACAAAGCAGCAGGTACTGCCAAAGTCCACAGTGGAAGAATGAACAGCCCTGTCCGGGGCATGAGGCAGTGCTCAGCTCAATCCCATGGCCCTGGCTAGGTTGGTTCTTATTAGGGCTCCACTCTCATTCAAGGCCACCACAGACCCAAGCCAGCCTGAGCATGGCATGGGGACCAAGATTGCCTGGGTTCTAGGTGTTGACAGGGCAGAGTAGGTGAGTCAGGGATCAGTGTATGGCTAATGGCCATCCCCTTACACTACTGGGTCCTAGATAGGCCAGGTGGGGAGGAAAGCAGATTGTCCTAGTCCCCTTGAAGTAAACTTGATCCCCGATCCTTCTTAGGGCAGTCATGGGTTTTCTTGGGTGCCCATGGGTTCCTTTAAAGTGCTCGGCGGGGGAGGGGAACTGGAGAAATGGCTCCTCCGTTGAGAGCACTGCTGATTGCTCTTCCAGAGGACCGGGGTTCAATTCCCAGCACCCACATGGCAGCTCACAGCTATCTGTTACTCCAAGATCTGACAAGCTCACACAGACATACATGCTGGCAAAACACCAATGAGCATACAATAAAAATAAATAAAGTGCTCCTGGGTCTTTGGGTTGATTTGTGTCCCCTTGGGCCGATTCTAGACCCCTGTGTGGTCTTGTGACCTCTTAGATGTTGACCTGGTTCTGTGTGGTGGTCCTGGGTCCCCTTCATGGTCAGTGTCAAGTTTTGTCCTCAGGACTGCTTACTGGACCCTCTTGGAACCATCCTGGGACCCTATGCTTGGTCCCCTACCACACTCCAGGATGCTGGCTCTGAGGAAAGCTAGACCAGTTACCCTTCTCTCTGTTGCCCACATCACAGTGGGAGACACAGGCATCTTCCTGCCCCTGACCACCTGCCCTTTGCCTCCTTGGGACTGAGGGTGAAACTGAATCCTGGACAGTGACACCAGGGCTATTTTGGAGCTAGGCTGGGCTGGGCTGACCAGAAACGGGGGTGGGGCAGGGGCGGGCCCAGCCTTCTTCAGCTGACAGCATTTGCCCGTCCTTTCGTCCCTGTCCAGTCTGAGGACCGGCTGGAGTGTGGGCTGCTGGGTGGGAACCACGTCGGCCTGGGCCCCAGGAAGGAGGCAAGACCCAGCAGCCCCTAACTCACCATCTGTGCCCCTTGCCTGGGCGCTGCCCCACCCCCTGGACGCTGCCCCAAGCCCAGGTACACACAGGTGAGGAGGCAGAGCTGCTTGGAGGGCCCACTTTTGCTCCTGGAGGTCAGATGGACTGAAGGTCATGGTGGTTTGTGGAACATGGGCATTTTAGGGGCTTGGTCAGCTTGGGCCACTCCCTGAGATAACAGTGGGCTGAATGCCAGAGCTGGGTCCTTCTGTGACTCTGAGTTGAGACCTCAGAATGGGAAGGAGCAATTTGCCCTCAGGGATTTGGGAGGGTTGGGGCTGGTACTATGCAACCACTGTCCGGGTTACCCCCAGTCTTCCTGCTGCCTGGGGGTCTGGTGGCCCTGCCCCCAGCTCTTCCGAGATGGATGCCCGCTGACAGCTGGGGCTATTTTGGGCCTGTTGGCTCAGTGGAGGGGACAGCCAGAGGGGCACTGACACCTGACTCCGGGAAAGAATTTCCCGGGGAGTGGGGGAAGCCACAGTCCCGGGGTCTAAGGTGAGGCTGAGCTCAGGGGCTGCCCTTGGAAATCCGCTCTAGAAGGGCATGGGGGCCACAGGCCTGCTGGTTCTGTTCTCGGAGTGGTGGAGAAGAGAGAGGGGGCCAGCAAGGTGGAGTTCCAGGGAGGGGATAGCCTCTGCTTCTGGACAGTGTCTGTGTGACACCTCCAACTGACTTCATCCAGAAAACTGGTCCACCCTGCAAGAACCAGAGTAGCCAAGTTCTGTTAAAGTTGTGGTGGGTGGAGGGTGTGGATGGTGTGGCCAGTTGTATGAGCCAGTGGCAGGTGCTCCTGCAAAACACCCTAGGCAGTAGCAGGGTCCACGGCACCCGCTGGGTTGGAGAAGTCCTCTAGGGGCTGACTTCTGAGGAGGAAGAGGCTTCTCTGAAAGGATGGGGCTGACCACCTGGAAAGTCCCCTGCTTAGCACACATGTCTAGAGCCTCTAGCCCAAACCAGGCGAGAGGAGGGGCCTGTCTGGGATAGATTTCCTGACGCTTCTGTCACAGTCTCGGTTTCCTCATCTGTAGGAAAGAAAAGTCCTGGGAGCCTCTCTCTGGCCTTAGACCTGCTTGTCAGGGTGGCTGAGTGGCTCTGAGGCTGTCTTTCTGACCCCATGATAGTGGCCAGTGCCTTGGTGTGTGACTGATTGGTAACGCAGTTGTGGAGGGAACAGGCCTTGGGCAGACAGTGAGACCCAGGGGCACCATCTGTAATTACTCTTGCCTCTCCAGGGCCTGTGCAGCTGCTGAGGCTGGGCCCAGCTCCCCTGAAACATGTGTGTGCCAGGCTGCTTGCATATTCTGGTTTATGTGTCCTAGGTTGGGTCACCCCAGGCTATGTATAGGGTGGTTGGTAGACTCATAAGGTGCCCTGAGTGCTCCCGGGGAACCTGCAGACTGAGTATGGAGGCTACAAAGACCTCTGATGCAAGGACCCTGATACTGATGTGCGGGCAGACCTTCTACGGAATAGATGCCGGAAGGCGGGTCAGGAGCTGCTCACAGACCCCAGTAGGCGCTGCCTGATGGCTATCCTAACCTTAAGAGATGAGGCCTGTTTGTGGGTGGGGGACAGAGGTGCTGACTGGACAGTGAGTCAGCAAGCCGGCCAGTGCAGCTCAGTCCCAGTCCAGAGTCAGCCTCCTGGAAGAGGATTAGGGGGATTAGCTACCTGAATCACAGGACTGGAAACTGGAGGGTTGGGGGAATATAAACCCATCCAGTGGCCGGCCCCACATCAGGCAGCCCGGGAAGTTCTGGTAAAGCGGGGCAGATGCAGAGGCGGTGGTTAAGGTCTCTGCGCAAGGGGTGCTCATGTCTGCCAGGGGTGGAGGAGGTTAGCCTGTTGAGCCAGCCCTGGTGCCCACTATTCTTATATAAGACCTGGTACAGGCAGATAGTCTCATCCACTCACTGGATCAGAGGCTGGCCGGCAGGGGCTAAGCCTTGATCGGGCAGAGGTCAATGTTATCTGGGTGCCGATGATTCCTAGGAGGGCTGAGGAGTGCAATCTCATTCTTGCAGAGGGTCCAAGTTGGCAGGACCGTGCTAAGGACTCAGTAGTGTGACCTGGCCATCAGGCCCCAGGCTAAGCTAGGCCCAGCTGGGCCCCAGGTCTTGTGGAGAGAAGCTGTCCGTACTGACCCCAGACTATAGGGACCCTCTTGCTATCCTTTGTAGCCACTGACTGCACTTTCCCACACCCTGCTCTTACCTGGGGCCGGGCTTTCCCCGAAGACTGGAAGCTTGAGGGCAGAGAGGTGCTAGTGATTATAGGGTTGCCTGCAGTCCAGTGGGAGAGGGCACCTCCGTTAGGATGAGCTTCATTTCAGGAGAAGGTGAGGGTTCCTTTTCTTTCCTGCTGGTTGAAGAACATGTCCCCTTGGGAGTCAGGAGAACTTGCTGGAGTAGGGGTAGACCGGAAGTACATTAGGTAATTGAAGATGCTAGACTTCCAAGACACAGAAAGGGGGCTAATCAGAACTGCTGGATTTTGGAGCTACTAAGGTGGCTTGGGAGTGGAGGAGAAAATGAGACTTACTGAGGAGGCAGCCCATTGAGTTTTCCTGTTAACCCTGGATAAGGAAGCGGGCCGAATGTGGCACAGGAGACTGGCTCATCTTAATAGCATCACGACCTTCATCTTTGCCTTTTGTAGACACCCCCCCCCACTCCCCGCCAGCCCTGCTGCTATCATGGACCACTCCTTCAGCGGAGCGCCCCGCTTCCTGACACGGCCAAAGGCTTTTGTGGTATCTGTGGGCAAGGATGCCACGCTGAGCTGCCAGATCGTGGGTAACCCCACGCCACATGTGAGCTGGGAGAAGGACCGGCAGCCAGTGGAGGCAGGAGCACGCTTCCGCCTGGCTCAGGACGGGGATGTATACCGCCTCACCATCTTGGACCTGGCGCTCGGTGACAGTGGGCAGTATGTATGTCGCGCGAGGAACGCTATAGGGGAGGCCTTCGCCGCCGTAGGCCTGCGCGTAGACTCGGAGGGCACGTGCGCTGAGCAGGCGCCCCACTTTCTGCTGCGGCCCACCTCCATTCGCGTGCGCGAGGGCGCAGACGCTACCTTCCGGTGTCGCGTGGGCGGCTCACCACAACCTGCTGTGAGCTGGTCCAAAGATGGGCGGCGCCTGGGCGCACCCGATGCCCCCCATGTGCGCGTGGAAGACCACGGAGAGGCCAGCGCGCTTCGCATCCGGTCGGCGCGGCCTCGCGACGGTGGCACCTATGAAGTCCGAGCAGAGAACCCGCTGGGTTCCGCCAGCGCTGCCGCCGCGCTCGTGGTGGACTCGGACGCAGAGGCTGCCGGACCACCCGGAGCCTCCACCGCCTCGCTCCTGGCGCATCTGCAGCAGCGTCGCGAGGCCATGCGTGCGGAGGGCGTCCCTCCCTCCCCACCCGGCGCCGGCACACGCACCTGCACGGTGACCGAAGGCAAACATGCGCGCCTCAGTTGCTTTGTGACCGGCGAGCCGAAGCCCGAGACAGTGTGGAAGAAGGACGGGCAGCTGGTGACCGAGGGCCGGCGACACGTGGTGTATGAGGATGAACAAGAGAACTTCGTCCTTAAGATTCTTTTCTGCAAGCAGTCGGACCGCGGCCTCTACACCTGCACAGCCTCCAACCTCGTGGGCCAGACCTACAGCTCCGTGCTGGTGGTCGTGCGAGGTGAGCAAACTGGCCTTTCCACACATGCGCAGGGGTGAGACTCTTTTCCAGATTCCCCACACCTCGTCCTTTCACCCGAGCACTTCCTGCGATCGGCCAGGGTCGGGTGGCTGCATTCCGAGTGGGAGGTCTGGGCGACTCTGGTTCCTCAAAATGAACAGGCGAGGATGGTTCCTGGCATGAACCACCGTAGGGAACCCAGTCACCATCCCTACATCCCTTCCTCCACACCCTTACCTCACACCTCACATATCCCCTGCCGTTGTCTCTTCCGTGCTCCACTTTTTCCTTCTCTTACTCTCCACTCTATTTCTTCAACTTACCTATCCGACCTTGCACCCTCTCCAGTTTTGACCCCTTGGTCCGTTGTGTTACCCCCCCCCCTCCCCCAATAACCCCGCCGGCCTCTCTCCCGCAGAGCCTGCGGTGCCCTTCAAGAAGCGACTGCAGGACCTGGAGGTGAGAGAGAAAGAGTCTGCCACATTCCAGTGTGAGGTGGCGCTGCCGGCCACCGAGGCGGCGTGGTTCAAGGAGGAGACGCGGCTGTGGGCCAGCGCCAAGTACCGGATCGAGGAGGAGGGCACTGAGCGCCGGCTGACCGTGCGCGACGTCTCCGCAGACGACGACGCGGTGTACATCTGCGAGACCACAGAGGGCAGCCGCACGGTGGCAGAGCTCTCGGTCCAAGGCAGGCGGGACGGGACTGGGCGGGACTGGGCGGGGCCAGGCGGGCAAAGAACTTGGGAGTGGAGGTGGCAGACTTCGTCCCAGGGGTACTGGTGGAGTCAATTGCGTATGGGCAGGAAGGCAGGTGAATAGGGCTAAGGTGAGAGGGACAGGGCAGAGAGGCCAGGATGAGAGAAAGGCAGGAGGAGGGGCAGAGGGGGTCTGGGATGTGGGTTAGGGGTGGGGTCCAGTATAGTGTGATGGGTCAGGTTGAGGAGAGGGTACAGTATGTGGGACAGACAGGGAAGAGTGCAAATGCGCGAGAAGTGAGTCAGGGTTCTAGGGCATAGAGGTGTGTAGTGACCTGGGGCTGGGGACAGATGAGGCCAGCAGCGGTTAGAGGGAGGCTAGGGTTAGGGTTAAGTCTGGTTCTGGAAAGACAAGGAACCAGAAGGTAGGATTGGGTAGAAGGTGTGTGTGTGTGTGTGTGTGTGTGTGTGTGTGTGTGTAAGTGAAGCAGGTGGGAGGATGGGGCTGGATGGGTAGAGAGATGAGATGGAAGCCACACGATTAGGGCTGTGTGCAAAAGGAGTATGGGATACACAGGGAAGGGGCTGGTCTTACCATCTGGGCAATCTTCCCACTCCAGGGAACTTGACCAGAAAGCTGCCTCGGAAGACTGTAGTGCGCACTGGAGACACAGCCATCTTCTGGGTGGAGCTAGATGTCCCCGAGGGTCCTGTCCAGTGGCTAAGGAACCAGGAGGAGATGGTGGCAGGGGGCCGGGTAGCCATCACCGCAGAAGGCACGTGCCACACACTGACCATCTTCCAGTGCACCTTGGAGGATATGGGTGAGGTGGCCTTTGTGGCTGGTGGCTGCCGAACGACCACCCAGTTCTGTGTATCAGGTAAGGGTTGGAAGAATGGTCTTTGGGTGACCCTCCTGGCAGGGACACAGTTGTGCCCCTGTCCTCCCTCAGTGCTGTGGGCTTCCCTTGCCAGTGGAGGTCCGAGGGTGGCAGAAAATTGTGGTTGCGGGTCCTCCACTCTAAGCTTTTCTTGAGGAGGGGCCTTTTCACTGCAGCTGCGTGGCAGCGGGTCTGGAGAGGGGCTTCTGAGCCCGCTCCTGGTATCATCACTTCCACCTGAGCAGTGCCAGGGAAAGACTCAAGTTCTGACATTCCCTTTCTGGGTGACCCGAGGCTGGGGGAGGGAGTTCTCAGTTGGTGAGCTCAACCTATCTTTCACACAGCGCCCAGGAGGCCACCCCTGTCCCCCCCTGCTGATCCTGTGGTAAAGGCCAAGACAGAGAGTTCTGTGACCCTCAGCTGGTCCCCACCACCCCGTGGGGAGCACCCTGTCACCATTGATGGTTATGTGGTGGAGAAAAGGAAGCTTGGTGCTTATGCCTGGAGCCGGTGTCATGAAGCGGAATGGCTGGTCACAACGGAGTTTACCGTCGCTGGTGTGGCTGAGGAGGGGGACTTCCAGTTCCGTGTGTCAGCCGTCAACCACTTTGGCCAGAGTCCTTACCTCGAGTTTCCAGGGACTATCCACTTGGGTGAGTGAGACCATCCAGTAACATCACAGGGGGCTGCCACCTGCCCTTGAGTTACCCGACCCCAAAGCATGATTATGCCTACAGGGGAGGCAGGATGATAATCTTAAGGGGACTCTCTATGTGGGTTGGGGAATGTTGAAGCCTCCTCATACAGGAGGAGGTATCCTAAGACAGGACGCAGGTCCCACTGAACCTGCCTCTCTTCAGCAGCCTCAGGCTTCAGCTATTCCATCTATGTGGGGACAGGGCAGAGGAGGGAGAACCAGAACCTGTGCTCTTCTCTGTCTCCAACTCTTACCGTGTTTCTACCCACCCTACAGTCCCCAGGCTGGCAGTAAAGACACCTCTGAAGGCAGTGGAGGCAGTGGAGGGAGGTGAGGTCACCTTCTCTGTGGACCTCACAGTGGCCTCTGAGGGCGAGTGGTTCCTGGATGGGGAGCCCTTGAAAGCCAGCAGTGTATACGTGATCCGCTGTGACCGTACCCGGCATATGCTCACCATCAGAGAGGTGCCCGCCAGATTGCATGGGGCACAGCTGAAGTTTGTGGCTGATGGCATTGAAACCAGCATTCAGATGGTGGTCCGAGGTAGGCCCAAGTCCCTGAGTCCCGTTTTCTCTGCAGCATGGTAGTAGGCAGGAGAGGTGGTCTCTTGGAGAAGATTTGTTGGAGGGTGATGCAATGAAGGGGGTAGGACAGTTGGGTGCTTGAGGCTGCTCACCCCAGGCTGGCAGTTGAGGCTGGTGTGTGTGTGTGTGTGTGTGTGTGTGTGTGTGTGTCTGTGTGTCTGTGTGTGCACGCGCATGCATGTGTGTGTACGGGATGCCCCAGGGCTGGACGGCATCTCTAACTGCCTCTTGTCTCATTCTCTCTTCTATCTATCCCTATATCTTCTCTCTGCCTGCCTGTTTCCTTCTCGCCTCTGCCTCTCTCCCCCTACATCTGGCTTTCTGCATGGTCTCCCTCTCTCTGCCTCCCTTCTACTTCCTCTTCATACCCTCCCTTCTCTTGCCTTTCGCTAATTTGCTTTCCTTCCAATCCACCCCTTTTTCCTGGGTTTCTCTTTTCTCTTTAATCTCTCTTTCTCCATCCTCATATCCTCTCCCCTCTCCCTCACTTCCTGTGACTCCTTTTGCCCACTTTCTTGTGGCCTGTCTGACCATCCCTGATCTGTAGCAGCTCTGGGGCTAGCCAGCAACAGGCTTCCTGCTGTGGCTGCCCGGGAGGTGTTGGCCAGGTTGCACGAGGAGGCACAGCTGCTGGCTGAGCTGTCGGATCAGGCTGCGGCTGTGACATGGCTGAAGGATGGCCACGAGCTGCCCCTAGGACCCAAGTACGAGATGCAGGTGTCAGCTGGGAGGCGAGCCCTGCTGGTGCGGGACGTGGTGCAGGATGATGCTGGCCTCTATGAGTGTGTTAGTCGTGGGAGCCGCATTGCCTACCAGCTGTTGGTGCAAGGTAAGCGCAGGTTTGCAGTGGGGCTGGCATCATGTCCTGGGGATGCATTTTCTTTCTGGATGTGTATCCTCTGTTCCCTACCTCCAGGCATGCTCTGAGGGGTTCTAGGCAGTGGGTGACTGTTTTCTGGTGTGTGTGTGTGTGTGTGACTTAATGGTGGTGGATAGCTCAGCTCTGTAGGAAGAAGGCCTTCCTAGCTGGGGTTGGAACCTCTCTGGCATGGGTGAGAGTCAGAGTCACGTGTAGTCTAAGTCTGGGCATCTGCATCTGTACCCTGTAGGCCTCACGGCTTTTTATTCACATATGTAGTAGGTGACTATGGGGATGCTGTGGTTGGGAGCCAAGCTGGACGTCAGAGGCACATGTATAAGAGTACTGGGGCAAAGACAGCAAGATGCTTGGGTCCTTCTTGCCAGTGCTTCTTGTAGTAGGACATGGCAATATGGCATTGGCTGAGGGCAGCTGCGGACACCAGATAGGGCAAGGGTATCTCCTCCTGTTCCCCACATGAAGATGCTGTAGACTTACAGCTCTGGCATAGGTGCATACCACCTTTGAGAGGTCTGGGGTTCCCCACACTGGACCTTTGGGTGGGGGCCATCTATGTCTCCACAGCTAAAATCTCTTTGCTGCCTTCCAGAGGCATGTGTTCCTCACACAGGCTCTAAAAACCTACACATGCATAAATTCTGTGCAACAGAATTCTTAGTGATATATATGGCTTTTTAAGTTTGACTGTTTCCAACAGTAAAAATCACGGAGTAGTCAGTTTCCGGGTGGTGGAGAAAACTGGGGATGTGTTTATGAATGGGCCCTTCCTCTGCTCTGTGGAAAGTGTTTCTGAAGGTGTGCAGGTTAGGGAATAGAACGCTGTCTTGGCCTGGAAGGGCTGGCCTGGGGATTTCCTGTCGCCGTGCTCTGCCAATCTGTCTGGGATCACACACTGACTGGACACTGCACACTCACTGCCAAGCAAGGGGCTTTGGGAGATCTTGGTGGCAGGACACAGAGTTTCCTGGATTCCAGAGTTTATTAACCAGAATCCAGGACTTAGGAGCTTGGAAGGAACCACTGAATAAGTGTCTTTGTCTGCCTGTTCCCAGAGGCCAAGGTGGTGTTTGCCAAGAAGCAGCAGGCACACAGCGAGGTGAAAGCAGAGGCAGGGGCCAGTGCCACACTGAGCTGCACGGTGGCCCAGGCCCAGACTGAGGTGACCTGGTTCAAGGACGGGAAGAAGCTGAGCTCTGGCTCGAAGGTTCGAGTGGAGGCCTCGGGCTGCGAGAGGAGGCTGGTGGTGCAGCAGGTGGGCAAGGCGGATGCTGGGGAGTACAGCTGCGAGGCCGGGGGACAGAAGGTCTCCTTCCATCTGGACGTTACAGGTCAGTCCTCTGGGACAATCCACATGTGTATTCATCATTATTACATTTTCTTTATTTTTTTTTGAAAGTGTCTCACTATGTAACCTTGCCTGGAACTTGCTATGTAGAACAGGCTAGCCTCAAATTCACAGGGGTCTGCTTTTCTCTGCCTCCCGAATGTAAGATTGTAGCTGTGCACCACCATGTCTGGTTTATGAGTTTCTTACCAAGCCTAATTTGTTAACTAAACTTTCTCAGGAAAAACATATGCAGTATTTGGTGCTATCTGCATCTGAAGCACTTCCTGCGGGTCTTGGAATGTATTCTGGATGGATGAGGCAGCATGATTTTCCCTGTGTTTAGAAGCTCTGGGGTTTGTCCTGAGCACAGAGAGTGCAGGGCCTGGATGACATTCTGCTGTCCAGCTGACCCACCCAGTGTCTTTCCCACTGTGACCTTGCTTATCTAGATAGTGCTCTGACTTTGTGTCCCCATTTGTCCCCAGAGCCCAAGGTGGTGTTTGCCAAGGAGCAGCAGGCTCTCAGTGAGGTGAAGGCAGAGGCAGGGGCCAGTGCCACACTGAGCTGCACGGTGGCCCAGGCCCAGACTGAGGTGACCTGGTTCAAGGACGGGAAGAAGCTGAGCTCCAGCTCTAACGTTCGAGTGGAGACCTTGGGCTGTGAGAGGAGGCTGGTGGTGCAGCAGGCAGGCAAGGCGGATGCTGGGGAGTACAGCTGCAAGGCCGGGGGACAGAAGGTCTCCTTCCGTCTGGACGTCACAGGTCAGTTGGTTAGACATTTGACTCTGTCATGGGACAACCCTGGGGGAAGCGATCCTCGTGGGCTGGGTGTGTTGCACAGGCTGCACAAGGGTGTGTATTGGATAGTTCTCCACAAGTAGTCAGTAACCCAAAGTTCAGAGGCGTGAACAAGAAGATATGTTTTTTCTTTAGTTCATGGGGTAGGAAACACCATGTGGTCTGTGCTGATGGCTCATTTCTGTCCAGTGTGGTGTCACTGGGGCTGGGAATCCCAGCTGTGTGCGTGTTTGCATCTGACGTCCTCACTGAGGTGGCCCTGAAGGAAGGGGCTGTGTGGGACGAGAGGCCTTTTTTCTATCAATGGAACTGACCTCAGTGCTGTTTCTGAAGTCCTTTGTCTCCCTTTGTGGTCTCTCTTGCTTGGCAATAGCTTGTCCCTAGAGTGGTGGTCTCCATGCGGGCCTTCTGGGCCTCTTTTTGAGGTGTCCAGGTTTCCCTCAGGGTGCAGGATCTCTTGAAACTCTGCTCTGGGAGACCAGTGTGTTACCTCAGCTTGTTCTTTGGCCAAAGCTAAGAAAAAAGCCCGCCTGGTCCCCAGAGCATAGAGGAGACCTTTCTGTGGGCACCAGGGTGGCGTGTCCCATTGCATAGGGGTCTGGCCACAGCAGGACTGAACCCTGGGCTACCCTTTCTGACCTTTCATCAAGAGTCACAGGCTTCCATTCTGTGTCATCGTCTTTCAAATTCTTTCTGCCTCTTGCTCACATATGGCTTCGGCCATCACATTCAACTTTCCAAAGAGGAAGGATATGGAAGAATTAGTGCTCTGTGTGTGTGTGTGTGTGTGTGTGTGTGCGCGCGCGCGTGTGCACTTGTGCGTGCATGTATGCATGCACATGCTAAATTTGTTTTTGTTTCTTTGGCTTTGAGGTCCTAGCCCAAAATTCATTATCTGTATCAATATACTGACTGAGGTGTGTTCCCCACACTCCCTTCTAGTTGTCTCATGGCTTCTGATTTTATGTTCAGGTCTTTGATACATTTGAGTTCATGTTTGAATAGGGAGAGAGTTAGGACCTTGCTTAACTGGTCACTGTAAACTTTTTTCTGTTTTTGGCGGGTGGGGAAGGGGTCAGAATCTTACTATATAGTCTTAGCTGGCCTGGAACTTGATATATAGGGCAGGCTAGCCTCAAATTTCCGAAATGTGTCCACTTCTGCCTCCAAAGTGATGTGATTCAAGGCATGTTGCCAGTATGCCTGGCAAATCACTGTAAGCAAAAAAGATGCCTGCATGTCTGTATACATACCATATGTGTGCAGTACCTGAGGAGAAACACATAGGGCCGGAGATTCCTGGCGCGGGAGTTACAGGTAGCTGTGAGCTGTCATGTGTGCTGGGAACAGAACTCCAGTCCTCTGAAGGAGCTGTGCATGCTTGTAACTGCTGAGCTATGTCTCTAGCCCCGGGTGAACTGTGATGGTACAGTAAATTTTAAAACTGGAAATGGAACTCCACTAATTTTGTTCCTTTTTTCTTTTAAAATTGGTTTGTTTATTTTCTTAAAAATTTATGATTTTATATGTATGGGTGTTTTGTCTGAATGTGTGTCTGTTAACCACATGTGTGCGTGGTGCCCATGAAGACCAGAATAGGGCATCAGATCCCTGAACTGGAGTTACGAACCCTTGTGAGCTGCAGTGTGGTGCTGAGAATAGAACCCAGGCCCCCTGGAAGAACAGCCAGTGCTTAGCCGCTAAGCCACCTCTTCAGCTCCTCTTTCTTTTAAAAAAGATTATATGGGTTATCCAAGTTACTCTGAATTTCTGTTAACTTTAATGTCCTTTCTCAAATTTTACCAAGTAAGGATGCATAGTTTACATGACCACACAGATCAACTTCAGGAGTACTGCCTTTTTAAGATTAGGACTTCAGAGCTAGCTCTGTAGGCCAAATGCTGGGATTAAAGGTGCGTGCCACCATCACTTGGCACATGTATACCTCTTGATCTTACCCACCCCTACTCTCTCCCTCCAGCTCCTCCTGGCCCCCATCCAACAGCTCTCCCAGGTCCTCCTTTCTTTCTTCTACTAAGTTCAATCATTGCTGCCCATATGGGCATGTACATGATCATCCAGTGGGCATGGGCATCCACCAGTGGCAACATTCCAAAGGAAAATGACTCGTAAGCTCCCAGGAGCCACCAGATGCTGTTAGCCCCTCCGCTGATGCTCAGGTGGAGGACCGATTTCTGTGTATTCATCTTGTGCCCGGAATTGTGCTGAACCTGGAAGCTAAGTTCTGAGCATTTCCAGGCACAAGGCTGTAAATAGAGAGGGTTGTGCATTTTATTTCTGGTGTGGATGTTCTGAGCTTAGATTACTGATTCAGTCCTTTGCTGACTCTCTGGGTTTTCTGACTTTTTTCTTCTTCTCTTGGGTCAGTTTCAGTAGTGTTTCCCAGGAAGCTGTTTGTTTCATCTAGGTTATCTTTTTTGTTTTTATCCTTCCTTCCTTCCTTCCTTCCTTCCTTCCTTCCTTCCTTCCTTCCTTCCTTCCTTCTTTTCTTCCTTCCTTTTTTCCCCCTTGAGACAGGCTTTCTCTGTGTAGCCCAGGCTGTCCTGGAATTAGCTCTGTAGACCAGGCTGGCCTCGAACTCACAGAGATCCACCTGCCTCTGCCTCCCGAATGCTGGGATTAAAGGCATGTGCCACCACTGGAGGGCTGTTATCTAATTTGCTGACACACAATCATTCACAATGTGTTTTGAGAGCCTTTGCAATTGTGGGAACTCTGTCTTGATGTTTTCACTTTTATTTTGGATTTTATTAAATCAAGCTATTTCTTTTTTCTTGATTGAGACAGTGGTTAGTCTGTTCTATTGATCTTTTTCAAAGAACTAACTTTTTATTTACTCCAATATACTCTTTTCTTTTGAAGAAAAGGTTTATTTAAAATTGTTACCAACATTTGTTGCTGGTACTGTTTGCGTGTTGGTGGCCTCTCTGAGCTGAGCCTCCTCTCTGAGGACATACTCATCATCCTGTGACTGGACAGGGTAGGTCTGTGGTTGTTGGCCTTGGATGCAACTCTTCCTGAGCACGTGTACACTGAACTCAGCGTTACCTCAGGCCTTCACTGAGGTTGCCCAGGTGTGCAGGCCTTTCTTTCTGAGTGTGGCCGCTATGTTAGGAGATGCCAGCACATTACAAAGCCCCCTATGGAATTTCATCCCTTAGCTTTCGGTTAGACCTGTTTGCTACAATCTGTTCTCCACTGTCCAGGGAAGCCTGGATTCGGCAAAGACTTCCGGTTGCCCTGGACCTTCCTGGGGACAGTGCTCTGCACTGAGAACTCAGAACTAATGGAGACAACCTGTGAGTGAAGCTCAGAGACTAAATCCATACATACATCAGATGATGCTGGTTGTCTGGGGACCTGGTCTGCCCTGCTCTGTCGGTGGCTGCAGGTGCACCCCTGGATTCAAAAGCACACTGGAGTAGAGAGGGCGAGGAACAGTGACATATAATTCCTCACTTGGTAGTCTGTGACCCAGATTCAGAGGTTTTTCTGGACCATGTCTGTTTATCCTCAGATTACTGTAAACCATTGGCCAATTTCTAGAGTTCTGAAAGTGGTTGATTCCAAACTTACTTACTTTCTTTCTTTCTTTCTTTCTTTCTTTCTTTCTTTCTTTCTTTCTTCCTTTCTTCCTTCTTTCCTTCCTTCCCTGCCTCCTTCCCTCCCTCTTTCCTTCCTTCCTTTCTTCTTCCTCTTCCTCTTTCTCCTCCACCACCTCCTCCTTTTCCTTCTTCCTCTTTTTTGGTGGCAGGGGACTAGGGCTAATGCTTCAATTTCTCTTATCATAGAAATGGAAAATGAACTTCAAATTTGTATTGGAAATGTATTCAAAAGCACACGCTTATTCTGTTGGGCCATCCCACACACCTGGGAGCATTTGAAGACACACGGAGGTGTCCGCTAAAGGGAGTGGTCCTCTGTTCTTTAGATTCCTGGAGATAGGAACATGGAGATAATACATTTAGCTTCTAGGAGGCTGAATGGAGAATTGATTTGGATGAGAGGAGACCAAAGGCAAGGAGAGCAGGTATGAGGCTCTTCCTTACTCCAGGAGGTGATGAGGTTAGGAGAGACAGTGACTGTGAGCATGGAGGGGAGGCCAAGGTTTGAGAGACTGTTGTAGGGGTGAGCGGAGCAACACTAGAGGCATGAAAAATAAGGAAGAGGGAGTCGTGAGGTGTAGTGTAGACTTGGGTGACAAGAAGCAGAAAAACGGTGGTCATGGAATGCACATGCGCAGGCTGTTGGGAAACACTGCTGGGGACAGGTCCGAGCAGAGCGGGCGCAGGATGATGAAGACTTGCTGACCACTCTGAAGGTCCTCATCTTCGGCTAGCTTGGGGTGGGCAAGTCCAGCCTGCTCCTGAGGTTCCCAGATGACACCTTTGCTCCAGAACTTGCAGCAACAATAGGTGTCGACTTTAAGGTAAATTATTTCAGTGGATGGAAGTGAGGCTAAACTTGCAGTGTGTGATCCGGCTGGTCCAGAGCAGTTTAGAGCATTAACTCCCAGCTGTTACAGAGACACACAGGGAGTTATATTAGTTTATGATGTTCCCAGAAGAGATACCTTTGCTAAACTGGATTAATTGGCTAAATGGATTGAGGAACTTGTTGAAAAGATCATTCAGACTCCTGGGCTGTGGGAAAGTGAGAATCAGAACGAAGGAGTGAGAATCAGAACAGGGAAGAGAGCCGTGGAGAAGGAGCCTGTGGTGGTTACTGTTCTGTGCTGTGAACTCTGGTGTTTCTTTCTCTTGCATATTTGATCAGATAGTGACGCCTTTCTGCATATACATTCTCAGCTGCTATTAGGGACCTTGCAGTTTGCACATAGTTGTTTTTACCACGGCAGTGAATATTTGCAAGAAACCCTTCATCAGTTTTCCCAGATGAAATGTTATGGTAAGCATGTACAGTAGGCAGTCTCTAGTTTTTTTTTTTATGTAACATAAAATAGGTGTCCCTTCATGAATACATTTGATTTCATGATTTACATTTATCTTGTCATATTTTCTTTTTTTAATTGCTTTTTATTGTGCTCTACATTTTTCTCTGCTTCCCTCCCTGCCTCTCCCCTCCCCTTCAACCCTCTCCCATGGTCCCCATGCTCCCAATTTACTCAGGAGATCTTGTCTTTTTCTACTTCCCATGTAGATTAGATCCATGTATGTCTCTCTTAGGGTCCTCATTGTTGTCTAGGTTCTCTGGGATTGTGATTTGTAGGCTGGCTTTTCTTGCTTTATGTTTAAAAACCACTTATGAGTGAGTACATGTAATAATTGTCTTTCTGGGTCTGGGTTACCTCACTCAAAATGATGTTTTCTAGTTCCATCGAGTTGCCTGCAAATTTCAACTCACTCAAAATGATGTTTTCTAGTTCCATCCAGTTGCCTGCAAATTTCAAGAGGTCGTTATTTTTTTCTGCTGTGTAATACTCCTTATCTTGACATTTTTAAGAAATATCATCTGTCTAGGATGTGTTGCTGCAAGTCTGCTTTTGTTTTCCTTTTTGCTTAAATACTCTGATCAATTACTGAATTTCTTGGTAGCAGAACTAGAGCCATGGGGAGGTAAGCGGGTGTCATCAAGCCTATCCAGTTGCCCTCGAGGAGGAACAAAGCACGATTCACACAGCTTTGCTCGAATGCTTGGGAGTCTTAGTGCTAAGGAAAATTCTCAGTTCAGAATGGGGCCCAGGGCGATCCATCATTAAATCTCTGTTTGTTCTGATGATGCTTCCAAAATAGTATTGATAAGTTAAAGCAGTTTGGTATTTTAGTTTACTCCAGTGGTTAGCTCAGTTACCTGGAACTTTACTCTTTTGCATGTTTTAGTTACATGGCGTCTGGCGGGACGGCAGCGAGGGTTTCCCGCGTTTGGGATTCAGAAGGGCATAAGCTGTATATTATAACTCCTTTAATACTCCGCTCCCAAAACCCAACATCTTTCCCCACGCCTCTTGGCAGTGTTTGCCCAGGTGGCTCAACTGTGGCTTGTGTAATCACTCTCTGTATCCTATGGCTTCCATAAATGGCTAATTGCTATTCAAACACCCATTTCTGTGTTTTGAAGATGGGAGAGAAAAATACTAAGTGATAATTTGTGAAAGGCGTATTGCTTCCAGATTCTGAATGGTGGGGAAATGCTATTGCAATGAGATGGTTGATAATTTACTATAACAAGTAGCGAATAGTTTATTAGAAACCAACTTGTACAGAATAAAAAACCTTTTTACAGTAAAAAAAAAAAGAAAAAGAAAGAAACAGAAAAACAGTGATGGCATGGTGCTCAAAGTGTCGAGGGAAATAACTGTGAGCCGCAAATTCCACGGCCTGCTAAGCTGCCATTTAGGAGCAAAGGTGAAATAGCACATGTTCAGGCAGTATCTTCAGAGAGCTTACCATTCATGAAAACTTACTGAAAGAATTGTCAACGGATTTACTGCTCAGAATTAAAAATCTTAATCAAAAGCGAACAGAATGGGACCCTTGAGTCACCAGAGTTTGGGAACCAAGGTAGATTTTAATTTAGTGATAGCAACTGTGTGTCCCTGTTTATCCCCAGAGCCCAAGGTGGTGTTTGCCAAGGATCAGCAGACACACAGCGAGGTGAAGGCAGAGACAGGGGCCAGTGCCACACTGAGCTGCACGGTGGCCCAGGCCCAGACTGAGGTGACCTGGTTCAAGGACGGGAAGAAGCTGAGCTCTGGCTCGAAGGTTCGAGTGGAGGCCTCGGGCTGCAAGAGGAGGCTGGTGGTGCAGCAGGCGGGCAAGGCGGATGCTGGGGAGTACAGCTGCGAGGCCGGGGGACAGAAGGTCTCCTTCCGTCTGGACATCACAGGTGGGTGCTGAGACACTAAATTAGTTTGCGAATGTTATGAGCCTGGTTATGGCCAGGCAGGGCTCTGGTGTCTTTCCACCGAGTATCATCATTGCCAATCTCATCCCTGCGTCTGGTCCAGGTGCATCTGGTGGCTATGTGTTCAGGTTGGCCAGGGCCTCTTGTGTGCCTCAGGAGGTGTCTTAATGCTATAATGTTGTTTTACGTTCTCAGCACCTTCTTAGGTTCTACCAGTGTTGCTCGGTGCCACGGACTCTGGTCCTACTTGTGTGTAGGTCTGAGGCGACCAATGTCTGTTTGAGGTCCCTCACGTATCTCTGCAGTCTCTCACTCTGTCTAGCACAAGCTGTCTCTTAAAGAGAAATTTTAATTCATGTTCATCCAGGGTAAGGAGGAATTTCAGTCACATGATCATATTTGAAACTATATCAGCACTGAACCTGGGGCTGTTTTGGAATACTCCCCCCGCTGTCCCTGGGACTAACGCAGGATTGAGAACAAGACCTTTCTCAGTTCAACTGTGCTTGACCCAGAAACTCAATGACCATCAAAAGTCAGCCTGAGCCAATGGTTCTTGGTTTGTTTCTTTATGCCAGAGAAAATAAGAGATTCAGAGATTCAGATAACTTGTGGGAGCAGCAAAGTGGAAGCAGGTTTTGTTAAGAGAAATTAGGGAAAAGTGAAAGACCTCCCTCCCCACCCCAAGAGTGAGTGGTGTTCCCAGAGAGGAAAAGACATCCTTTTGTCTGGAAGGTTTTTTCGTTTGTTTGTTTTAAAGATTTATTTAGTTTGTATACAGCATCCTATCTGCATGTCTGCCTGCAGGCCAGAAGAGGACACCAGATCTCATTACAGATGGTTGTGAGCCACAATGTGGTTGCTGGGAATTGAACTCAGGACCTCTGAAAGAGCAGCCAGTGCTCTTAACCACTGAACCATCTCTCCAGCCCTGTCTGGAGGGTTTTTTTTTTATAGGACTCCTGGCAGAAACTGGGCAGAGACTGAGGCAATTACATTTTAGTCAGCCAATTAGAGAGCCTCATACCCTGTCCCCGATCTCCTGGTCCAATCAGAGAGATCGCCTGCAGTGCCAGTCCCTTAGGGGATTGAAGGCCCTCCTCTTTCATCTCTGACTCCAGCTTGTATTTATCGACCTTATAAGTCATAGAGCTGGTGACATTGTCCTCTGACCTTGCAGGTGTCTCAAGTCCAGTTAATCACTGTGTGAGTTCTCTGTTCTCACAGCTACCAAGAGGTAACTGAAGTTGTTCTTTTTGCTTATTTTTGGTTTTTCAAGACAGGGTTTCTTTGTGTAGCCCTTGCTGTCCTGGAACTTGCTCTGTAGACCAGGCTGGCCTCGAAGTCACAAAGATCTGCGTGCCTCTGCCTCCTGAGCGCTGGAATTAAAGGTGTGTACCACCACTGCATGGCATTGCAGTTGTTCTTAGTTAACTTCCAGTCTCTGGATGGTCAGGAGTGAGTGACTTTAGCTTTCCCCCTGGACTCTTTCTTCTTACAAACCACACGGCTAGCTCCTGCATTATTAGTTCAGGATTCCTGGATTCCTTGTGGAACACACGAGGACCTGTGGAGTGGTAGACAGATGCCATGTGCGCACGCGTGTGTGTGTACTGCATGCGCACATCCTGCTGGTGCCTGCTAGGCAAGTGCTTTACCACTGTGCTTCCCCTTGTTCAGGCTGAAATCTTCTATGTGAGAATGTCCCCCTCGAATCTGATTTATGCTTGCGGATGAGGACTGAGCAGCTCATGGGGTGGTGGCTCACTTGCTAGCATCGAGTTACTGTTATAAAGTAGTGTCTAGTTCATAGTCCTTCACCAATGATTCTGCCCTGCCTTAACGGCCCCTGAAGCGGCAGGAGGGATGTGTGGATGAACTGTGGTTTAATGCTGAGAGGTATGAGGGAGCTCATTCTCTCCCCTTCCCGGTAGCCTCATCCAGGCCTTTTCTCCATGTGACTTTCATGACTCAAATGGTTTCTGATGTTGTCTGTTCTCAGAGCCCAAGGTGGTGTTCGCCAAGGATCAGCAGGCTCGCAGCGAGGTGAAGGCAGAGGCAGGGGCCAGTGCCACACTGAGCTGCACGGTGGCCCAGGCCCAGACTGAGGTGACCTGGTTCAAGGACGGGAAGAAGCTTAGCTCCAGCTCGAAGGTTCGAGTGGAGGCCTCGGGCTGCAAGAGGAGGCTGGTGGTGCAGCAGGCGGGCAAGGCGGATGCTGGGGAGTACAGCTGCGAGGCCGGGGGACAGAAGGTCTCCTTCCGTCTGGACGTCACAGGTAGGTTTTCTTTCTTTCTTTCTTTCTTTCTTTCTTTCTTTCTTTCTTTCTTTCTTTCTTTCTTTTCTCTTTCTTTCTTTTTTAATGTTCTGTAGTGTGCATATTAGGTATTAGGGTGAGACACTGCCTTGTGACCTATGTTCTCAGCTTTACCTACACTCACTGCTCGCAATTGCTGATCACATTCGGGTGCCTTGGTTTTGTGAAGTGCATCTTATTTGTAAAAGATTTTGAATGTCTCAGCAATTCTATGAGAAAGAATCCTGACTATTTCCATTTTAAGATGGGCGCAGAGGAGCTTTGACTTGCTAAGCCAGACAGTTGCAGAGCCAAGGTTTGGGTCAGCGTTGGTTTCCCTCTGAAGACCTCTGCCCCCTGGTGTCTGCTGCAGCGGGTGTCCTGGTGTGTGGCTTCTCGAAATTTCTGTTTGAAAATACTGATTTTTGGCAGTTGTGCTGGTTGGTTTTATGTCAGCTTGACATAAGCCAGAGTTATTTGGGAAGGAGGATTCTAAGTTGAGAAAATGTCTTCGTAAGCCCGACTTCTAGGCAGGTCTATGGTGCATTTTCTTAAATAGTGATTGATGTGGGAGGGCCCAGCCCACTGTGTGCAGAGCCACCCCTGGGCAAGTTGCCTTGGGATGTGTAAGAAAGCAGGCTGACTGGGAAGCAGCTGCACAAATAAATCCACTTCTGCAACCCAGAGCTGATTGTCCAGTATGAGCTTTGGTACCCAAGGTGGCTCAACTGGGGTGGCTGTGGTAGTGATGAGGTCTGAACATGAGGCTGGAGTGGAAGATCCCTGTGGATGGATGCATAGCCCTGGCATATGCTGCATACAGATTAGCATCTGCGTGTGTTAGGGAGGAACATGACATAAACTCATTCTTGAGAGAAAAGGGTGTCAGCAAGTGAGAGCAGACCTGCTTTAGAAGGATTCCTAAGGTAAATTGTTTGAAGGAATTGTCAGAGATCCTCTGCTGGAGAACTTCAGAGTTGTCCTGAATGTGTCTTTGATTCAAAGAGAGATAAAAGAATAAAAGAATCATCGGCTGATAGCACAACTGGATTAAAGATCTTTCTTTGAGAACGGGATATTTTCAGAAATCTTGAACTTGAGTGACCTCAATGGACAGTGAAGGGAACACAGGTGAAATCCCCCCAAAATAATTTTGTCTAGTTTTATACATTAAAAGAAAATCCTTGCCAGGCAGTGGTGGTGCACGCCTTTAATCCCAGCACTCGGGAGGCAGAGGCAGGTGGATCTCTGAGAGTTCGAGGCCAGCCTGGTCTACAAGAGCTAGTTCCAGGACAGGCTCCAAAGCTACAGAGAAACCCTGTCTTGAAAAACCAAAACAAAAAAAAAAAAAGAAAGAAAACCCTTTATGCAGTTGAAGGAAGGAAAGAAGGAAAGAGGAAGAAGGGAGGAAGGAAGGAAACAGGCTGAGCAAGCCATGAGGAGCACCTCTCCATGGCCTCTGCATCAGCTCCTGCCTCAGGTTCCTGCCCTAAGGTTTTGCCCAGAGCTCCTTCATGGTAGACTGTGCTTGGGACGTGTAAGCTGAAATAAACTCTTTCCTCCCCAAATTGCTTTTGGTCATGGTGTCTTACAGCAACTGATGCCCTGATTAAGACAGAAGTGTTCCGGTGAGGACCTCATATGGTTTGCTTAATATTGGGGGCCAGAGCATCTTGAGTCTGTGGGTTTATGTCTCTGTTGTGGGGCTTCTTGGTCTTGGCTGATTTGTCCCATCTGCCATCTGTCCCTGGAAGGACTCTTGTTGTGCTGTCTATGTGCTGCCCCGAGACTCGTTTACCTCATCTTCATTCTTCCCATCCTGTTTGCTCTGCATCTCCTTAGACTCCTTCCCAGCATCCTCCTGCTCTGGCTCTCCCACCCAGTCTCTTCCTGCCAAGCTATAGGCCAGGCAGCTCTTTATTAACCAATGAGAGTGATGCATCTTTACAGTGCACAGAGACTGTTGCACAGCACCCTCTTAGTCTCCTCCCACTGTTGCTATCCTCTGTGGGTCCTCATTAGAGCCAAGCCAGTCCCAGGGCTGTTTCCTTGAACCTTTGGAAGTATGAACTGAACAAACCCGTTTTAGTTATTCATTTATTTTAGTGAAGTACCAGCCTCAGGCTTTTTGTTCTAGCAACATAAACTGACTTGGGTAGCTTTGTAACCTCTTAGGCAGCTTCACAACTCACCCACCACAGAAGGGAAAGTTCTAGAGTGTGGACCCTCGCCCCACACTATTCATTGGGGGTTTTGTCCTCATAAAATTGATTTCTGTCTATAGGAGATGTCAGCCACCTCATCGATTGCTTTCCTCTTTGTTTACTTTTTGGCCCCTCCCACCTCCTGTTTCTTGTAGAAACCCTGTGCCTAGACTCAGGTCTGGTTTCACTGTCATGCTCTAGCTAGCATAGAAAGGCCGGAGTGGGAGTAGCCAGGTGTGACAGACGCTTTTCCCCAGCATTCTGTGTGCCACAACTCAGGCGGGATCCAGCTTGGTAAAACTGTAGAGTTTTACCAAGCATGAGAATGAGCAGAAAGGCCTAGTAAAACCTTATGCTTCCCTCCCTCTCTCCCTCCCTCCCTCCCTCTTTCCCTTCCTCCCTCCCTCCTTTCCTCCCTCCTTCCCTCTCTCTCTTTCTGTCTTTCGTTGTTTGTTTATTTTTCAAGACAGGATTTCTCTGTGTGTCTCTGGCTGTCTTGGAACATACTCTGTAGTCCAAGCTGGCTTCGAACTCACAGAGATCCACCTGTCTCTGCCTCTCTGAGTGCTGGGCACCTACTTTCTTGCTCACAGTTCCTACCAATGGTGTAGATATTTTGTACGTCAGTGTTTTACTTGTCTGGCTGTGTGTCCCTTAAATACTACTGCACACCAAGGTCCCTGGCTGTGCGTGCCTTAAATACCACTAACCATCAAGTCTAGGTCACCTGCTTCCTTTACTGTGCCAGCTTTGAATAACAACCTTGTTTCATGGATGGGTGCACCTTCATCTTCATGGTATAAGTTTGTGCCCCGCCCATGAGACGGTGAAGTGTGAGCCTCTGCGGTTCACTGCAGGCTTCCTAGCTCTGGTTGCCCCTCAGGAGGCCCTCTGCTGACCTTGCCTGTGGAGGTAGTTGAATAAATCAGTGAGGTGCTTCCCCAGCCTGGGATCACATTTTCTCTTCACCTGCATTTTTTCCACATAACATGTGCCTTTGAAGATTTTTATGCTAATGAAAAATTACAGCATTTCCTATGTAAATTGTCTTAATAAAATATTTATTTAGAATTTAGTGTAATTAAGTTACCTTTCCAATTTATGGGCAAATCATTTTAATTTTAAATGAAAGCATCTTACAGATGCAGAAATGAGCAGAATCACGGAAGCTGGTGCTATATGACTATGACGTAGGTTCTCATTGGAGACGGATGAAACATACACAGGTTAAGAACATGGATGCTAGCAGGCATGGGGTGGGAGATGGAGAACCTGTTAATAGAGCTCTTAAGATGCTCAAGCTTTTATTTATGTGTATGTATATGCCTGTATCCGGGTATGTGCGTAAGAGTGCTATGAGTCGGAGGCCAGAAGAGGGTGTTGGATCCCCTGCAGCTGGAGTTACATGTGGCTGTGAGCCACCCAACATGGGTAATTAGTTACTTTTCTACCTCTCTGACAAAACACCGCAAGACATACTCATAAAGAAAGCATTTAATTGGACCATCGTGGTGGGGCGGTGTGGCGGCAGGCAGCAGGCATGTTGGCTGGAGCAGCTGAGAACTCACCTTGATGTTCAAGCAGGAGGCAAAGCGAGGGAGACACGCAGGGAAGGGTGGGAGACTTTTGTAACCTCAAAGCCTGCCAGCAACACACCTTCTCCAAGACCAAATCTCCTAATCCTTCCCCAAAAAGACCTTCCACCATTTGGGGACCAAGTATTCAATCCTAGGGGGCCATTCTCCATCAAACCACCACAATGGGTGCTAGGAACTGAACTCTGTCCTCTGAAAGAGCAGTTTGAATTCTTCACCACTGAGCCATCTCCATGGACACTAAGTATGTTTATAGCAGCCTTACTGATTGTATTCCAGGTGAATGGCCCAAATGAGCCGTAAGAAGGTGGAAAAGTCGTTCAGTTATGGCTTTTATGTGGTATAACCCGTAGACTGGTACATAACCCCTATGCTGGTACATGTAGCAGCGTAAAGGAACAAGCTTCTTGCTTTTGAGGCAGGGTCTCACTATGTAGCCCTGACTGACCTGGAACACAGTGTAGCCCAGGCTAGCCTGGAGCTCACAGAGGTCCTCGCATCTGCCTCCCCAGTTAAAGTCATATACCACAACGCCTCACTTAAGTGAGCAAATGATACGTAGCATGGATGGGTCCCTCAGACAAGCCAAACAAAAGCACACAAACCTGCCAGGATATAACAAAATAAACGTGATGAAGAATTTGTTGTTGGGTGATTTCCCATCACGTGGGTACCACAGAGTACAGTCACACAAATGGAGACAGCTATAATGTTGCTGGGTAATACTACCTAAAGGGTCCATCATCATAATTTTGGGGTCTGGCACTGAGTGGAGCAACACTATAGAGCATGTTACTGGCCCAACGGGTGTGAAGTCAGAGCCCAGGCGGAAGGCTCTATGTGTGTGTGTGTGAGAGAGAGAGAGAGAGCCTGTGTGTGTGCCTACACCTGTGTATGTATCTGAGTGTATGTATGTGTGTGTTTGTGTGTATGTGTTGTGTGTGAGCCTGTGTGTATGTATGTGTGTGTTTGTGTGTGCCTGCCTATGTGGTGGCAGTCTGTGGATGGGGAGCTGAAATGCTCTGTTTGTTCGTAGGTTTGAGTTCTGTGTGGAGAGAGAGATCCATTTGAGGTTCACTGAGCTGAACAGATGCTTGTGTGTACTTTATGAATGGATAAAACCAGCAGAGAATGAGGCTATGGTCTGCAGAGCACCCAGTGTGCCAGCTCTGGGATGTATCACCGAGCAATGGGATCTGCTGCAAACATGGCAGAGATAGTAGACACACAGGTAGAGAGCTGGAATAGCCCAGCCGCTTTCTTCTGGATCTTGAGTCAGGATAACTTACTTTCTTTTTTAAAGGTTTTTTAAATTTATTTATATTTTCTGTATGAGTGCTCTGCAGGCCAGAAGAGCCATTAGATCCCAGTATAGATGGCTGTGAGCCAGCACGTGGGTGCTGGGAATTGAACGCAGGTCCTCTGGAAGAGCAGCCAGTGCTCCCAACCGCTGAGCCATCTCTCCAGCCCCTAGGATAACTTTCAAATGTGTATCTGAGCCACCGAGACAAGACACTGTGTCTGTGAAGACATGTCTGACATCTCACTGGACATCTGATGTCCATGACTCCAAGGACACAATGTATGGAAACTTGGAGAATTGGGGTCTGTGAAGTAGGTAACATTGTCTCTCTTACCGTGTGCCCCTCCTTGTCTCCAGAGCCCAAGGTGGTGTTTGCCAAGGAGCAGCAGGCTCGCAGTGAGGTGAAGGCAGAGGCAGGGGCCAGTGCCACACTGAGCTGCATGGTGGCTCAGGCCCAAACTGAGGTGACCTGGTTCAAGGACGGGAAGAAGCTGAGCTCTGGCTCGAAGGTTCGAGTGGAGGCCTCGGGCTGCGAGAGGAGGCTGGTGGTGCAGCAGGCGGGCAAGGAGGATGCTGGGGAGTACAGCTGCGAGGCCGGGGGACAGAAGGTCTCCTTCCATCTGGACGTCACAGGTGAGTGCCAGGGTTGTGCTCAGTGGCATTATCCCAGGACATATCAGGTATCTTGGGCTGGTGCTCTCCCTGTACTTAGACCTCAGTATTTGTGTGTCCCAGGGTTCTGGGAGCCCTCATTGGCCACGTCATAATTCCCATGTGACCATGAATGTGTGTCCAACCCTCTCCACCCTGCCCTTGAGTTTGGGGAAAGACCACACACCATGTAGCCACTCTTTCCTGCTTGATTTTGTTGTATTTTACTGTCTTGCGCTTCCTCTCAGCTGTGGTCTCAGCTTCCTCTCAGCTTGGGTTTCTGGTTTGGGATTGAGGTGGCCATTCCTCCCAACTGTGCCTCCTCCTGCTGTTTGTGGTCTCTGAATGTAGGAGGGCTGGGAAGCCATGGATGGCTGAAGTTTCTGGGGGTTTCAAGGCAGGGAAGAGTCAGAGTTCTGTCCTTAAATGTCAGGACAGGTATTGTTAAGGGACACCAGCTGTGATGGCCTTAAGGGCTACAGTAGCTCACCTGCCAGCAAGCTTCAGAGTGGGCCTGCAAGTTCTTAGGGCAGTGACAAGACCCTGCACACCCAAGCCTTCCACACATGAAGCTTCAGCGACGCAGCTTGGGTCCGATGTGACACAGAACCTTGTTTATGATCACATAATGATCTGTCATTTATGGGACGTGTTGCCTTGGCCATGTCTGGGCTGTAATGAGCCCCAGGCCCTGAAGAAGGGTTATG
>PVIU01010196.1:0-71521 GCA_004026605.1 Ondatra zibethicus
CAGAGTGGTCTTATCGCCGAGGAGCCCCCAGACTCAATAACCAGGCCGTCAGATGCAAAAGCACGAGGTTTAATTCACGATTTACGTTTGCGCAAGCGGGTGCCCAGCTTTGGGATAGCCAAGCACCCCGAGTATCCATGCAAGCAAGTTTTTATAGACAAAATCACAAGTTTTACATAAATTATAATATGGGGTACGGATACAATTGGAATTGGTCTAGATAGTCAACCCAGAATGAAATTAACATAGTTCAGCCTATTCCCAGAAAAACCTTGAATACGTGACAAGCTGCCTGTTCCATCGTGACTCAATTTACAGTCTGGTAATCATTCACTATGACCGATTCTGATAATCATCTGTTTAGAAGAATGTGACTGGTCCTGATAATTGCTAGCCTTCCTGCCCAGGACTGTGACCAGTTCTGATAATTGCTAGCCCTCCTGCCCTGTGGGGGAGGGGGGAGCGGGGAGGAAGAATCTGCTGGAGTGTAGTTTCCCATTACCCAATTCATCCAGTTCGTTATGAAAAATCGGTTGGGGTCTTTCATTGGTACTTGTTTTCTCTATTTTTTTTATGTGTGATCCATGTGTTACTGGCCTTAGGCAACTGTTTTAGCACAACTGAAAACTGTTACATGTTCTAGATCACATAATGTCTTCAACATTTGTATGGTCTCCAAGTTTTGTTCATAGAGGTAACAAAGCCTCTATTAAATATTAGATTGGTAATTTATAAGTTACAAATACCTTAACAGTTTCTTAAGACAAATCCAGAGCCCAAGATAGTTTTATTTTTGCAGTTTGGGAGAGTTGGGGCCTTGTATATGCTAGGCACATGTTCTCCCATTGAACTACTCCTCTCATGATGGATTGAATCTAATAATTTACTCAGTCATACTCGTGTTATTGTCTATGACAAAATACCCAGCAAAATCATCAACTTAAGGAAAGATTTATGTTGGCTTAGGGCTTTAGAGTTCCATTTTCACTTGGTCCTGTGGCTTGAGGACTTGGAGACATGGCATCTCAGGGTGACGGGCTAACAGAGGAGACTGCCTCATGGTAGCTGGGAAGCAGTGAAAGAAAAGAATGGACCAGGTCTCTATATCCTTTTAAGGGCATGTCCTAGTGACCTAACTTCCGTCCTTATGTTCCTGTCTCTCGGAAACAGCATTTCAGGCTAGAAAAGCAAGCGGTTATACATGAGAGTTTGGAGAACACTCAGATCTAAGCTGTAACAACACTAAATAGGCATAATTATGTATTTTTGATCTTATCCATTTAGTAGTTTGATTAATTCATTGTTAAGGGCTCAATTTTTTCTTGTTTTTTTTTTTTTTTGTGGGAGTATTTTATAGGTACATTTCTGTTATCACCATATCATATCTGGGGGTTGTTTTTCTTCCTCATCAAATGAGTTTTACAGGTTATATACCGGGTAAATTCACAAATTTCACATCTCTTATCCCTCATCAGTGGGAGAAATATGTGCTAGTAACTGAATGTGATTTTCTAATTAGTCTGTTTTTAGAGATCTGCCGAGACTCCAGACAAAGATAAAACCTAAGTTTTAAGACCTAAAACTAGCTATTTCCCAGCTATATTTCTGGGAGAGTTGGTTTTTTTTGCTTTTTGTTTTCCTGTTGTAGAATTGTTCTAGTAATGTCCCTGTATTTTTGTTCTATTAGTTAAAGTAATATTTGTTTTGTCTACTGACTAACACAGCAAAAATTATTTTTATCACTAATCTGTGTTTTTAGATGGAGTCTTATGTGCTGTTTTCTCTTTCTTTTAGTCACATTGTGAACTGTTTAAAACTCCGCTTCAGGCACCTTTGAAGCACTCTTTAAACTCCCAGTGTACCACATGCTTTGTGAACACAAATTGTACAGCAACTAAAGGATTCAGGGTTTTTATTTTGTCCCCCAGAAAGCTCCATGAATAATTATGATCCTGTAGCTTGATAGCAGTTTCCCCCTTCCCTTCAAGGTTGGAGTGGCTATTAAACTTTATGACTGGCTTTCCCCGATGGTTGTCTTTGTACAGTTTTTGTTATGAACCAATTTGGTTACTTGAATGCATTGTATGTAAAAGGCTACACACAGTGTGACAAGCCTTCTTGGTCTTTCCAATAGGATTATTGTTTGGATTGTGTTAATTCTTTCAATTCAATAATGTAAGTTGACCTTTTAAAATTAAATTTAATTATGTATGAGTTTGGCATGGTGTAGAGGACAACCTGTGATGGTTAATGTTTTTCCTCTAGCATGTGAGTCGTATGGATTGAATTTAGGTCACAGGCTTGATGACAAGCACCTTAATCTCTATTGCCAGGCTTATAGTGGGTTATTTGTTTGTTTGTTTTGTGGTATTTTGAGCTGTTTAATCTTATGGTAGACTGTTCTTCAAGATCAAACCCTTTTATCTACAAGTGGTGTGGGAGGTCCTTCTATCTATGTGTTGCTTTTATTGGTTAATGAATAAAGAAACTGCCTTGGCCTCTTGATAGGGAAGAACTTAGGTAGCCGGGAAGACAGGACAGAATGCTGGGAGGAAGAAGGCAGAGAGGAGAGATGCAATGGATCTGCTGAAGACAGACATGCTGAAACTTTGCTGGTAGGCCATGACCCTGTGGTGATATACAGATTAATAGAAATGGGTTAAATTAAGATGTAAGAGTTAGCCAATAAGAAGCTAGAGCTAATGGGCCAAGCGGTGATTTAAATAATAGGGCTTTCTGAGTGGTTATTTCCTGGCTGGGAGGCTGGGACAAACAAGTGGCCTCCCTACTACAGACAAGTGATTGAATTTTCAGCTCAATGTTTTTACTTCCTGTCAGAGAATTGAATATCAGGTCTACTTTCTGTGAATTATGGGAAGAAAATTGCAATAAAAGCATTCCATCCTCCACAAGCTAGAGTAAATAATCAGTTTAGAGTCAGGTTGTTGCTCAGTGGCAGTGTTTGCTTTTTCTGGGTAAGGTCATGGGTTTGATTCTTAGAACTATATAAGTCAAAGCAAAACAAATATCAAACTACAGTCCAGATTTCTGAAGAATTCTTTTAAGCTATTATTTTGCTTAATATCTTCACCCTCCATCTAAATTTAAAAGATACTGAAGTCCAGGGTCTCTCAATTTTAGAGGGGCAGTCACAGGTCCATAAGGGAAAACTGGGGTGAATGAAAGCTCTGGTCTGGGTGGAGACCATTGTTCCAGTTGGATCAGGTTAATCCCTTGGCCAAAGGACCACCCTAGAGTGAAACTTCATAACAATTTCATGGGAGGTCTATAATGTAAGGAGTCAGTCTTCAGTTGTATAATGAGGTTATTTGAACTGTAACTTAAAAATTTAGAATTTAAAATTTTATTGTTTTTCATTGATGAACAGTTGGTCAGATTCCTGTTTACCTTTGGTTTCTAATTCTGTTAATATTTTAAGATATTATGGAAAATATTTTTTGGTAATACTGTATAAAAATATTCTTACAGGAAATAATTCAGTGCTACACTTAGTGCTTTTTCTGGGTCAGTGAGAAGACTTTGAACAGATCATCTAAAATCTCTGTCTTTAACATTTCCTAATTTGTTTTTTAAATATTTCATATCTAAAATTCTATTAGTCAGGTCTTTATATGTTCATTGATCTTTTTGGTTTCACTGTTTCAAATAACAGTTCTCATTAAAATCCTTAAACATTGATATTAATGAGCAGGAGGACCTATGTAATGGTACTCCCCTGTTCTTGCTGCTCAAGGACTCTTTGTTCTAATTTCCATTAAAACTTGAATGTAATAGCTGGGGTTGCTAATTGTTTGGTAAGAATACCAAAGAAAATTAAAAATTACTTTCCCTCTGTGTATTATGTATGTGAATAATAAGAGCAGTGATTATATTTTAAGCCTTTATTTTCTTCATGTATTAGTAATTGTTAATTAACAGTAAAATTAAAATTAAACTCCTCCCCCAGAGTGGCCTATAATGGAACAAAATTCCCAGTATTATATGTGTAGGGTTTTTTCTTCTTTTATTAACTTTCAGAGAAGATACAAACTTGAGGAATGAATTTGTAGGTTTTTTTTTTTTTTTTTTTTACCCCCATCATACCCTTTTCAGGCTTACTTTACCATAGAGCTCTGTCAAAAAACAAGCCTCGGCCGTTGTTTTAATTTTGCTGGTAGACAATGTGATAGTGAACTTCAGTGATTTAAAGCACCCACACACATACTTTTTTATTTTTAACCTTTTTGTACCCAAGACAATTTAGTATGATCTCTTTCTAGGTACAAAAAAGAAAATAAAATGTTACCTTGTTTAGGCAGTGAGTACCGTGCTAAAGCAATGGAAAGAGTGCTATTATTGCATTACAGTAATAAGGATATGTTCATGAGACAACAGCTTTGGAACATCTAAGGAATTTACATATCACATCTAGATGGTACATGGGCTGTAACCGTCTTAACAAGATACTAGCAACAGCAGAAGAATCAGCTTCAGCTATGGTCTGTCAGGCAGACCAGTTCCTGAATTAATGGTCTGGCATTGGGCTATAATTTCAGAGCAGAATGTTGATACCACACTAGTGAGTGCAGAATTTGTCCATTAAATGGAATGTCAGAGCTGATATTCTACCAGTACCCAGACACAAGCCTCTAAAACTCTCGATTTGAACATTTGAATACATTGTCTTTCAACTTAAGTAGTGTGTAATTCTGTCAGTTTCTCATAGCAAAGCCTCCAGTTTAGCAATCAGTGATATATTTAATATAAATGAGAAAAAAAAACTGACTGGTGGTGTTTAGGAAGTTTTCTGGTTTCATTCTGTTGCTATGATAAAAAGCACTTTGACCAATACCACCTTAGAGGGAGGCTTATTTCAGCTTACAGGTCACCATACATGGTTGAGGGAAGTCACAGTAGGAACCTGAAGCAGAAAGTGTAGAGGAATTCTACTTGCTAGCTTGCCCTCAGGTTCATACATAGCTAACTTCATAGTGTGCTTAAGTTGAAAGCTGGGGTTAAATTAGAAGCTGGTATACGCACTCATCAATAGACGCAGTTTCTGTATCTTTAAATGGAATGCAGCAACAACAGAATCTGCCTCATCCAGGCTTTTCATTCTCATCTCTTTATGTGTTTGCTTCCCTGCCATGACAGCCTTGATCAAACTTCTGGGAGTCTAATGCCAGGTGGTTCATTGTCCACATATTTAAAAGGGTCTCCAGGCAATATTAATTTCCATAATCATTTCAATTCCAGCTGCACAATAAAGCTTAAGGTGTGACTACATAGGAACTCTTTTACAAAGTGCATGTGACCATGAGGTTGGATTCTGTAGCTAAATGGCCTAGAATCTGATGTGATCCCTATCCTATAGCATAGAGGTCAGCAGGTCACAAAGTACATATTGTATCTCCTCTAAGGATGGGTAATGGTCTAGGGAAGGAAGAGTCTGGGATAATAATTCTGGGGAATTTGGGTGAGGTCTGCCTCTATAGCAAAAGGTGTAGTCTGCCTCCACAGATAGCAAAAAGGTCACTAGGTTGCTAACAAAACTCACCCCTACCCTTCTGGGCAGGAAAACATGTATTTTATCTTCTCCATTGAGAAGAGCCTTTGTGTCCCAGCTTTAACTGGACTTGCAGTTATAGGCATGAATTCCTTCCCTATGAGCAGGCCTTATTGTTAGCTCCACAGTGTCCATGCCGCTCGGGTTAGTACATCTTACCCAGCAGATGGGTTTTGTGGTTCATAGATTCCACAGCTCAGTAACAGCATTGATAAAGACTTCTCTTCCCCCGGCATCTGGCACAGCACCTTCCATCTCTTTGAGTGCTAGTCAGCAGGGAGGACATTTCCAGCTCATTTCCAGCTTGGTTTTTGTATGTCTTACTGCTGAATTATATGGTATCCTCATAGTTCTGGTGGGCAACCAAGGACTGACAAGACTGTCATGCTTTGTAGGCCTCCCTGATCACAACTCCTATAGTAAGTATCCCACATCTGGACTGGGAAATTTTCTTTTTTGGTAACTCACTGCTTCTAGGAGCTGCATTATCTAGCTATGCAAGGTAAATACTGTTCACTTTTTCTTCTGCATTTTTATTTGATTTACAATATAGTTTTTCACATCCTTTTCATACACTCTTTACTTTGAATAGTCTTTGCTACCCTTCTCTTCTGAATCCACAATTCTCCTACCCTCCTCTAAGTTTAACCTTTTCTGCTCTTACTATTCTCCTTTCAACTTTACTTTTATCTATGTTATACTGTGCTCCCTCCTGAAGATGCCGTACCCCAAATTCTCCTTCCTAGTTTCCTGACTTCTATAGGTACTCACATGCAAGAGTCAAAGTTAGGGTTCACATATAAGAGATAACATGTGGTGTTTATCTTTCTGCTTCTGGGTTATATCACTCTAATTTTTCCAAGTTCCATCAATTTACCTGCAGATTTCATTTATCTTTATAGCTGAATAAAGTTTCATTGTGTGTGTTTATCCTGTTTTATCATTATTCACTTATTCATTTATCAGTTAATAAACATATAGAGTGCTTTCATTTTCCAGCTTTTATGAATAAAGCAGCAATGAACATGGATGTTCTGGTATCTCTGAAGTTATGTAGAGTCCTTTGGGTATATGCTCAAAGTCGTATAGCTAGGTCATATGGTAGCATTATTTCTAATGTATTTTAAGAAAGTTCTAGACTGATTTCCAAAGTGGCTGCACTAGTTTATACCCCCACCAAGTATGTGATGTAAGGGTTCTCCCTTTCCTCTATCCTAGCTAGCATTTGTTGTCATCTTTATTCTTGATGATCACTATCTGGCTAGGATGGAATCTTAAAGTAGTTCTAAGCTGCATTTCCCTAAAGATGCTGCACACTTCTAAAAGTGTTTCTTAGTCATTCATATCTCTTCCTTTGAGGACTATCTACTTAATTCTGTAGCCATTTTAAAAATTGGATTGGTTTACTTGATGCTTAATTTTTACATTATCAGTATTTTAGATGCTAGTATTTTGTCACATAGAGAGCTGACAATGATTTTGAGGGTTGCTTCCTTACTCAATTGACAGTTTCTTGATATGGGATTTCCCTCTGTGTGCTGTGATTACCGCTAATGAGTAAAGAAACTGCTTTGGACCTATAGCAGGGCAGAACTTAGCTAGGTGGGGAAAACTAAACTGAATGCTGGGAGAAAGGAGAAAGAAGGGCAGAGTCAGAGCGAAGCCATGTAGCCCCGCCAGATCCAGATGGAACTTACATGGCAATAAACAGATTAATAGAAATGGGCTAGATTAATGTGTAAGAATTAGCCAATAAGAAGCTAGAGCTAATGGGCAAGCAGTGATTTAATTCATACAGTTTCTGTGTGATTATTTTGGGGCTAAGTGGCCAGGAACTAACAAGTGGCTCTCTTCCAACAGTTTCGTTTTCTGTATTGAAGATTTTTTGTTTGTTTGTTTGTTTTATGAGATCCTGTTTTTTTTTTTATTGTTGTTCTTTTGTAAATATTCCTATTTAGAATCTACCTGAGCCTATGTATTGTAACATACCCCCTTCTTTAGTACTCTCAGAGTGTCTGGTCTTAAGTTATGATCATTTCCATTTGGAGTTTTTCTACGACGTAAGAGAGGAGGATTGAGTTTCATCATTCGGCATTTTGATAGCCAGATTTCTCAACATCATTTGTTGAATATGCTGTCCTTTCTCCAAGGTGTATTTTTTTTACATATTTTCAAAAATTAGATAGTTGAAATTGTGTGGAATTATATCTGGGCCCTCTGTTATACTAATCTATATGTCTGTTCTTATGCCAGTTGTGCTGTTTTTATTACTATGGTTCTGTAATATATGCTGAAGTCAGGCATGATCATATTTCTTATAATATTCTGTATTTTGCTAGAAAAAATAACCAAACACTGTCCTATTTAAGTATTTATATAGACTTCCTCATTGATTATGATTTCAATAAACTTTTAAAATGTAATGTGACCTCATCTGACAATCCCAATATAAACGTGCTTGTTTTTTTACACTGTTATAATCCATAGAGTACTGGAGAAACACAGTTAGTAATAAATAATAAGTAATAATGGGACACTACGGGGATACTGAATGAAGTGAAGCGTAGAAGAAACGAAAGAAAAGTGAGATCTGCAGTCTGTGCCTTCCTTCTGGGGGATGTGTAGTTTATCTCTGACCTAGTAGATACGACCTTTGGCTTATTTTCCCAGTCATGCATCTGCTTTAGTTAGCCTTCTTCCTGATTCTTTCCATGTTGAGAGACATATATACATGTATTTTTCTTCCCATCTTTCTGTCTATACTCAGTATTCAAAATTCATCTTAGTCATGCCCTGCCTTTCATGAAAAACATCCCCACATGGACTCTGAAATCAAGTTTATGTGCTTTGAGAAATGTTTTAATCTTAAAATCTGGTCAGACGGTGTAGTTCTTCATTCTCAGCCCCTGATATCAGCTCTCCTGCAGGCCTCCAGAGGATGTTTGACTTTCCTGAATCTTTTTTCAGGAGCTTATACAATTGGGATTAGATTGTGGTGAGTGAAATCAGAATGGCTGAACAGATAAAAGTCTCTTCCTATGTTCAAAAATTGATGAAGGAATACCTTTTTAAATGATCAGAATCTTCCAGTATGGACTTTGTCAAGTTACATACGGCTCTCAGGATAGCTTAACTAACTACTTTCTTAAGAAAATAGACTTCTCTCATTTTGTACTTTCTTACCTCAAAGTACTATCCTGAGTTAGTCCTAATCATAGTGCCGTTATTCCTAACCTTATATTTCATATCATAGTTTGAGAACCTTAATGAGTCCCAAAACATGTCTGGTAAGACATACTGTTCCTGTAAAACTGACTATCTAATCACCCAATGTTATACTAATTTATTCTTAGGATCGTAGTGCTAATTACTTGAATTTGGCAAATAACAGGTGTGGAACCAGAAATTTCCCAAATACTTGTTGGTAGGTCTCTAGGCAGAGATAAAAGTGACCAGGACTAACCAAACAAACAAAAAACAAAACACTTGGGAAAAGAGCAAAGATGAGTTTTAGATATGCATAGAAGGAGTCTTTAATTTTTCGTAAGATTGAGCTGAAAGTTTATCTTGCATATGTAGTATAAATTTGAATATATATATATATGAAGGTGATTTAGAACTAGAAAATACATATTTTTTCATATAATATATTTTGATCATATCCTTTCTCTTCCCCCAACTCCTCCCAGATTCTCCCTACCTCCTTACCCACCCAATTCCCCCCTGCTACAAAATGAATAATGAAAATCAAAACCAACCAAACAATAATAATCCACTAAGATTTAAAAAAAAAAAAGAGCACCAAACCAAAAAGTGTACAAAAGCAAACATGGGGTCCGTTTTGTATTGATCAAATGCTCCTAGGCATGGGACCTTCCCTGGAGTGTGGTTGGTATGTCCATTGACACTCCATTGCAGGAAGAGGATTTTTTTTTTAATTTCCCAGCAGGTGTCATTTGTAAATAGCTTCTTTATTGGTGGATGACCTTTTCTGTCTACTTCCCCTTCTTCATGCTAATTTTGTCTAGTTTGGGCTTGTGCAGGTTTTATGTGTTCTATCAGTGACTGTGAGTTCATATGTGTATCAGCCCTTTTGTGTCTGAAGGTAATATTTCCTTGGAACCATCCACCACCTTTGGCCCTTACAATCTTTCTGCATCATTTTCCCAAATAGATCCCTGAGCCTTGAGGGGAAGGTTTGATAAAGACATCCCATTTGGGATTGAGTGCTCTAAAGTCTCTCACTCTGCACTCGCTGTACACTGGTCAGTTAATTCTATGTTAATAATTGTCTGCTTCAAGAAGCTTCTCTGATGAAGGTGAGCATTGATCAGTGGGTATAGCAGTGTGTCACTAGGAGTCATTTTGTTGCTGTGTTCCTTTAGCAGAGTAATAATAGTAATAATAGCAGTAGTAATGAGCTCATGGCCTGTCTAGTCTTAGGTTCTTGGCCACTTTAGTAGTGTCAGGTATAAATCCATTTTATAACTAGGGTGGGCCTTAAGTTCAGTGAAAAAGTTATTGCTGGGCGGTGGTGGTACACATCTTTAATTCGGGAAGCAGAGGTAGGCAGATGTCTGAGTTTGAGGTGAGCCTGGTATACACGAACTAGTTTCAGGACAGGTACCAAGGCTACACAGAGAATCCCTGTCTTGAAAAGCAAAACAAAAACAAAAAAAGTTATTGGTTACATCATAACCTTTGTAGCACCTTTGCACTAGTATATTTACAGGCAGATCACTGTGTAGGTCAAAAGTTTTGAAACTGGGTGATAATAATGCTTAATTTTCTCCTCTGGTAGTATGCAAAGTCCCTTTTAGAACCATGAGTACTGGTCAATAGAGGTGAAGCTTCTAGTTGGGCACCAGCTTACTTTCTCCATGTTTGATAGCAAAGTAAATGGTGTCTTCAGCGATAGGGCTTACCATTAAGTTGTGGAGAAGGGCTACAAGCCTTGGCAGTCACCTTTAATATTTGTGGAGGTGTGTGTAGGGGTGCTCTATGGGATCCCTTTGGCAAACGATTCAACAACATGTAACCTATTCTTGGCACTGGAGGTTTTACTTGGTGGCATAAGATATCTAGTTGGGGCATTATCTCCTTCACTATGTGGTGACTCCATTTAAATCCCTTTTTATATACATATATATTTTAGAAAGATTCTACAGTAATAGGTTTCCATGTAGCTTTTTAAAATGCCCTTAGTATTAGTTGTCCCTCCCCGTATTCCGTCCTTTATCCTGCCCTCCCTTCCCCATTTCATCTTATTTTAGTTTCTCCTTTATTGCTATATAACCGTATATTCTTTTTCCTCTCTCTTGCAAGATCCCTTCCTCTCCTGTGGCCCCTTACTAGCTCCCTAACCTCTGTGGTGATTCTGATTGAAAGATGCAGTAGTCACAGTAGTAGTTCTTGCCATTATATATTCCCTAGTTTGCTTTCTGTTGCTGTGATAAAATGCAGACTGAAAACAACTTGGGGGAGGAAATGGTTTATTTGGCTCATAGCCTATCATGAAGGGAAGCCCAGGCAGGAACCTGGAAAAATTAATAACAGACAAGAAATTACATGCAATTAAATACAATGGCTAAGTTAGCTATGATTTCCAGATATACACTTTAGAGTGTGTTTCTCCCATGTAAACAATACATGTTTATTGCTTTTGTCTTGCTGAATGGAAAATTATCTTAATTGTACCCCTATTTATATCTGTTCTTAAAAGATTTTGTGAAAAACTGTAGAAAGTGGATTAGAGAATTTTAACATTTGGTCATCATTGTACAAGTGAATTTCATCAAATCCTAATTACCTGCTATTAAAATTATAAACTAGTTAATCGACTTTTTGGTTAAAAAAGTAAATTATAAGTGAGAAATGAAAATAATACATTTAGAGTACACAGATCATGTTTTAATGATAGTGGTACTGAGTAGCTTTATAGTGAGCAACAAGTGTGAAAGTTAGAAAATAGTTTTCTTGTATTTGTGTACATAGTTATGTGTGAGTGCACATGACTGCAGATTCCTGAGGTTGATATTGGGTATCTTCTAGATCCCTCTTCAGCTTAGGCTTTGAGTTACAACCACAGAGGTTAGGGAGCTATTAAGTTCTCAACTTGCTGATTGGCTAGACTAATTGTCCCTACCTCTGTGGTTACAGGTGCACAGTCACGACTGGCTTTATGTAAGTCCTAGGGATCCAACTCAGGGCCTCATGCTTGGGTAGCAAGCACTTTATTAACTGAGCCATCACTACAGGCCCCTGTTGATGTCTTTAAGGTAATGATAGCAGTTTGGTACTAATTGAAAATTACATCTGTTCTGGGATATGCAGCACTTAAGGTGAAGAATCTTCAGTAGAATTTTAGATGTCTGTTTACTGTATTCTGAAATGAGAGTTATCAGTCATTTTCTCTTAATTACAAGCCACTGCTTATCACAGACGAATGATCATGGGTTTTTCTGATTTTAATGTGTTGTTCAGATCAGTTAAATTTGACAATTTAAGACTGAAATGAATAATAGAGCAGATTTAATAAAATATTATGACTGAATAACAAAGTTAATAGGATTCAGAAGGCAAATACCTTAGAAAATGTTTTGTTCTTGTAGGCATATTGTTTTAAAAAATATTTTTTCTGGTAAAGACAACTATGAGTGAAATAGTTGTGAAATTTGAAAGGAAGTTGAATTTCCCTGAAAATTTCCCATTTTGAGCAAGAAAAGTTCTTACTAATATAAGGAATGTGGAATGATTTTGGTTTTTAAGATTTATTTATTTTCATTTTATGTGTGTGTTTGCCTATATGTTGTATGTATCTGCACTGTGTACATGCCTGGTGCCTGCAGAGGCCAGAGGAGAGCATCTTACTCCCTGAAATTGTGTTACAGATGTTGTGAGTCATCATGCTGGCAGCTGAATCTAGGTTTTCTATCAGAGAAGCAAATGCTCTTAACCACTAACCGCTTCTCCAGTATCCCTGTGGGCCCACCCCGTTTAAGGAAACTTCTTATGTACCCTAGGGAGAAATTTTGTAGAAAAAAAAATGGCTTTGTAGTTGTTATTTATATTCTATGGTATATTTTAATATTTTTGCATTTTCAAAATTAGGTGACAAGTGGAATTTTAGAAAATTTGTACGTTCAACCGGATTTGAAATAGGAGCTTTGATTAACAGACATGACCATTGGTCTAGTTAATTAAAGTGTGTATGTTGGGATTGGTGTTACAAAGCTCCAGACAGTAAAATTAACTCTTTTTTGAAATGTATGCCAGCACTCTTAGTCCAGTCTAATACTCTTTAGGAACTTTCCCACTGTATAAAAACCATCTTAAAGTGAATTGCTTCTATATAGTGTGTGCACATGACTTACTATAAAAGAATTATATATCTTTGTTGATATTTCTTTTTTAAGATGCAAATAATAAGGCATGCTGACTTGTTATCAGAAATATTTCAAGGGATTACAATTTTCACTCCAAGTCTTTTAGTTCTGGTTAACAACCAAGAAAATATCATTTTAATATAGCAGACACTAAGACACCCACTATGAATGATGTTTTTTTCTTACCAGTCTTGCTTTCAGACTTAAACTATAGACCAAGTATTGTTAGCCTGCTGTCCAGAATACCATCTCCATTTATTCCTTTGTGACGTAATACCTTTGTGGCCTGAAATAAACCTTTTGTGTACAAAAGAAAGTTAGTTACATCAATTTCTCTTTTAACTGTAGTTCACCATTTACTGAGCATGCCTAGAATATTCTTCTATATCATATCACACAAATTTAACCATCCAGAGAAGTGATTCAGAGCAATAATGTACACATTAATTGAAAATAACCTGAGGTGGGTCTGGAGAGAAAGTAAGCAGCTTGCAGCTCTTTCAGAGGATCAGTTCTCAGTTTCCAGTATGCACAAAGGGTGCTTCATAGTCACTTGTCATTGCAACTCCAGCAGATTCAGCACCCTCTTTTGACCTTCATGACCACACACAAAATAAAATCTAGGGAGAAACACCTCAAAACAGAATGAAAGTGGCTTTTATAGATCTATTCGGTTATGACTTACTTTTTTTTTAATCATAAGACCATATGCATAAAACCATAGGTTCTAAGATGTCTTGTTAGTTATGTATTTTTTATTGTATAGATATTGGCCACACTTGTTTATTTAAAAGACAAAACATTTTAACAAATATACGATGAATTCAGTCTCAAATCTGCCAAGTCCCTTGATGATACTTAGAACTTAAAGTTTTTCTTTATTTTTCCTACATGTTTGAGCTTTTGCATGCCTGCAGGGAGAATTTGATTCAGCTGCATTTCCTATGGTATGTTACTATGTTATTATGAGTACACACCACATAATACACTGGTTTGTGTGTGTGGATTGGTATCTGTCTAGCCACCTATCTTCCTTGTTTAAACATTAAGATAATTAGAATTTGAAGTTACCATCTGATACTAGAGTACAAAATAGAGTCAGGGGTTTATTGTTACAGCAACATCATAGTCTTTACCAGAATAATCACCAAGTTCTCTTTAAAATTATATCCATGTTATAATTGATATGTACTAAGAGATATTCACGCCAATTTGATGGTCTAATACTTTGTTTGGTTCCTTGTCTAATGAGGATAGATAATTTTGGAGTCCTTGTCTCTTGGCAAATATGTAGTATACATCTAATCCTTTCATGAGAGTGGTGTCATCTGACCTTGACCGGAAGACTTTTAAAATCTAAAGGTCTTAGTTAGTCCTCTTATTAATTTTGTCGTACAATCCATGGGAATGTGTTTAACCTCACCTCCCCAAGATCTGCATGTATTTCCATACTTATGTATATGTTTGAAATCTGCATAATAAAAGTGTTAGCTAGATATTTTTGTGTGTATTTAGTAAAAGAACAAAAATTAACCAGTTTTTAACATACAACATGGTAGATTTTACTGCCATATTGCTGGCAACAGATCACTAGACCCTTTTCATCTTACAAAACTGTACCCTGGACCCACTATCCATATCCTTTACCCCCATATTCTAGCATTGTGATTTAGATATAATGTTTCCCAAATGCTCATCTGTTGCAAATCCCTAGTGTAGCAATGTTCAAAAGTGGGCTTTAGGAAAGTGATTTTGTAGCACAATTAATAAAAACTCAGAGACAGATATTGGGGTTCAACCTGAAGGTAAGAAAAGCAAAACAACCAGCCACTGGCTCTTACCTCTACCTCAGTCTGAAATGACTATCCTGAATCCAGGTATCTCAGAATGAGACCTACTGAGAGCTGTCTCACCCTGTCTTATATTCCTCTCTAGTGCTGGGATTAAAGGCGTGTACCACTACTACCGGTTTCTATGGCAAACTAGTGTGGCTACTGGGATTAAAGGTATCTGTCACCACTGCCTAGTCTGTAAGGCTGACCAGTGTGACTGTTTTACTTCCTGGACTTCAGGCAAGCTTTATTTATTAAAATACAAATGAAATATCACTATATTTCCCCACTTTGTCTAAAATAAAAAAGAAGGCTATAACTAATACAAATATAAGAAAAACTATATACAATAAGTACAATGACTATATACAATATACACAGACAATAAATATATCAACAATGTCTAGTCCATTTGCATTTGACAAATTCAGAGAAAATCATATCTGTCCTGTCTTTGTGATTTCAAAGTCTTATATCTAATTTACTGTTTATCATAACTTGCTTTATGCATCAAATAAACAAAGAAAACTATCTAGTCTTCAACTCCATCAGAGACCCAAGAAGGAAATAATATTAACTGAGGAAGCAAGAAGTGTGAGCAAGTAACTTCCAAAAATGTGAAAAATGACTGAAATAGCTGCCTGTCTGGACAGTCACCCAGAGTTCCTATGCAGTGTTGGGACACCCATCTTCAGCCTACAGGCCTACAATATCTGACAGACTTTTCTGTAAAGCAGGATATTCTAAAGGGCTGTCTCTGCTTGTCTTGACAGTGTTTAGCAGTCTCTTTTGTTTTCTGCTTGTACAATTAGGAAAACATACTGTTAGCAGTTGAGGCAAGGGCATTTTCTTGCCCAGTGGCTTTTGCCACAAAGAAAGTAAACTCCATGTGGAGTTTCTTCCATGCCCATTATCGTCTCTGAAGTAGATTGGTACTGGCTGCCAAGTACAGACATGTCTCATGTCATAAAAAATAAGAACCTTTGTTACTAAAATGTCTTAAATGCCATATTCTGTAGCTCTCTGAAGTGTTTGAAGTTGACCAGTCTATCTAAAATTATCTTTGTTTGATCTTTAAAATATATCTAATGTGACCACAAGTTCAATTATAATAGGTGACTAATTACTAACCTTCATTTTCTTGTTATTCTAAGCAGTTGATAATAATAACTTTCAAAGACTAGAAATTTGCATTACATTGTTAAATGAGCTGTATAGGTAAAATTCCTTGAACAAGATTTAAAATGTATGTACAGTATGTTTTAATAAAATTAATCTCAAATTTGAATCAATATAGAAAATTTGTATACAATATACAAAAGTCCAATCCAATGTAAAACATTTAAAACTAGTAGTTGCTTTTTAAAAGTAGATTCAGCAATCAAGATTCTTACCTATATCCTCCCTTTTTTCTTTTTAGAGTAGATTTAATAATCTACTCTTTTATCCTATCATATCTATATTCCCCTTTTTTCTTTTCAAAACATAGAACCTTGAATCTAATTTCCTTTTAGCTTTTTTCCTGACCATTACCAATAATAACTTTAACCAACCACCCTAAACAATGACAAATATTCATAACCCATTGAACGACCAAAAACCACCCACCCCACCTCTTGGGAATGTGAGTGTTGTATTCTTAAATTACTTCCTGCTGTCTGGGGAATGACAGTATTTTTAGGGGATCCTGAAAAGAAAAATTTGGGTTAATTATCAAGTCTGGGAGAGGTAACTATCATTTTTTTTTTTTGTTGTTCATTCTATGTATAATGAGAAAGTGCAAGACTTGTTTCAAGTCCTGGCTGGAGTAGTCTGTTAGGCTGCATCTTCTCAGCTAGCCACATTGAAATTATTCTGAGAGTTTGTATCCAAAGCCGATCTTTGGGTGGTTCTCCCAGCTGAATGGCATCATATGAACCAGTGGAATCATTGTTGTGAGGCCCCATCTTTTTCCTGAAGACTTCAGAGATTATTGTAGGAAAATTTATTGTTCACTGTCGAAAACTTAACCATTATTTGTTGTAAGAGGAATGGGCTGCGTTCTGCCGCCCTGCTAGCTTACACCCGAAATAACCACACAGAAATTGTATTAGTTAAACTACTGCCTGGCCATTATATCTAGCCTCTTCTTGGCCAACTCTCACATCCTGATCTAACCCATTCCTACCAATCTGTGTTCACCACAAGGTCGTGGCTTACCGGGAAAGATCCTAACCAGTGTCAGTCTCAGACAGGAGTTTCATGGCATCTGCCACACTGCCTTCTTCCTCCCAGAATTCAGTTTTCTTCTTCCCCCTCACCTATCTAAGTTCCGCCCTATCGAAAGGCCAAGGCAGTTTCTTTATTCAACCAATGAAAGCAACACAAATACAGAAGAACCTCCTACACCATTTTATTCATATCAAAGTGGAAAGTTTGAATTTCAGTAGACACATATTTAAAGGAAGGTACCATAGAGATAAAAAATAGATATGGCGAGAAGTAGAGCTCTTGAAAGCAGGGTTTTGGTAACCTTAGTCCCTAGATTTTTACTTTCCTTCTGAACCACACCATATGGCTCTCCTGATATAAGACAGAAACTCTGGATTTTTCTTATAACAACATGCTTATATTTAGAGAAGGAGAGCCACAGTCCAACTCCGAAGTCAGCTTTGATTTTAAGTGAGTTGAGACTACCATTATATTGAGAAGTAAGGAGATATGTATGTTTAGTTAGTGAGATTTTATCCTGCAGACAATATTGGTATCATTAACCAGATTTTTCTTTGCTTGGTGAGTCTTTCTGGATAGCTAGCTTTTCTTCTTTAGGCATCTAGATGTTCAAGGTCTCTTGACTTCTCGAAGATGAGTATTTTCTATTGTCCTGAAAAGATAAGAACAGAAGCCTGCCTAACCCTTGTGAGGTTTCCTTACAACTTGTGGGATTGCCACCTCTGCGGATGAACTGTAATTTCACTTTATCAAGAGTTCTATCCTTTTCCAACTAAATCTTGATTAATTTTGATGGTATCTATAGCTTTTCTTCTCCTGTGGAAATAGTAGTGAAACATAGCACATTTCCTGGTTTCCATTTTGAGCTCAACAATCCTTGAAGTACACTGGCTGATTTAATTCAGAAGTTTTTTTCTATTGTCCAGTGTCTCTCTGCAGCTGGTGTTCCTTTCTCATTAGCATTAAGAAAATTCAAGGTTAATAAAACATTATGCAATCTGTTTCTGAGGGTATTTATCATCCCTTTTTGTTTATTTAACATATTCATTATGGTTTGATTTGATCTTTCTGTAACTGCCTGATCTCTAGGATTGTTTGGTATACCTATTATATGCTTTATATTATAATAAGCAAAAAAATTGTTTCATTTTCTTAGAGACATATGCCAGAACATTGTCTGGTTTTATTTGTGCAGGTATACCCACGATGGCCATAACTTCTAGTAAATGTGTGATTGCCGAATCAGCCTTGTCTGAACTTGAAACAGTTTTCCATTGAAAACCTGTGTAGGTATCAATGGTGTGGTTTACATGTTTTAATCTTACAAATTCTGCAAAATGGAACACATCCATCTGCCAGATTTCATTTCTTTAAGTACCTTTTGGGTTACTTCTTGCAGGTAATGTTATTTGGTTTATAAAGAACAAATAGGACATCTCCTTATAATTTCTTTGGCCTTTTTTTTAAAACCTTTGCTATTGACATCATGTTTTCTAGGAAATTCTGAGGCCTTCAGCACATTTCTAATCAATAATTGATAGATTTCTATATTACCTTGTGCCAGAGGACCTGGCAGACCCATATGGGATCTGATGTGTGTTACATATATGCAATGATACCTATTCCTGATTATATCTTGTACCTGAATAAATAATAAAAGTCAATTCTTTATCATCTGGTATAAATTCAGCATTCTTAATTTGCAAAATAACTCTTTCTGCATATTGTGAATCAGTAACTATGTTGAGAGATTCTTTAACATCCCTTAGTACCATTAGAATGTCATATAATTCTGACTTTTAGACAGGATCATAAGGCTCTGTTCTACTTTACTTAATTTTTCTCATTTGTAACCTGCCTTTCTTGATTTATTTGCATCAGTATAGAATGTATGGGCTTCAGTTATTGGTGTGCCCCGTACAATGTGAGGAAGGATCCAATTAGTTCTCTTTATTGCTCGCTCTCTCGCTTTAGGGATAACTGTTGTTAATCTCTCCCTAAAAATTACTACAGGCTCTTTTCCAGGGTTCACTTTCTTTCCATAATTTGTTAATTTCATCATTAGTGAATGGTACTACAATTTCTGCTAGGTCTATTCCTGCTAATTAACGAAATCTCAATTTTTCTTTCACAATTAACTCATAGATGTTTTCCATATAAGTTTTTAATTTTTTGCTAAGTTTATGTGGTAAAAAGATCCCTTCTAAGCTAATATCTTCCCTCTGCATTAAAATTCTTTGTAGGTGAATGTTTGGAGTGTAATTTGACCAGAATGCAGTTAAGATTTGGATCCACACGATCCACATGTGCCTCCTATAATTTCTCTTCAGTTAAAGTCAATTCCCTCTCAGCTTCAGCTGATAATTCCCTGGTACTGTTTAAGTCCTTGTCACTGTCTAAGGTTCTGTTTAAATCAGGTCACCAGGTTCTATCCCAATAGTGGTCCATAGATGGGAAATGTCTTCTAGCAATCTTTGGAAGTCATTAAGAGTCTGCAATCGATCTGTCCTAATCTGCACCTTTTGAGGTCTAAATTTTTTGTAAACCTATTTTATAGCCTAAATACTTAATAGATTTTCATATGTTGAACCATTCCTGTACCTCTGGGATGAAGTCAAGTTGGTCATAGTGGAAGATTTTTTTTGATGTGTTCTTGAATTAAATTTGTCAATATTTTATTGAGATTTTTTTGTCAATATTCATGAGGGAGATTGTTCTGTAATTTTCTTAATTCTTTCTTTGTGTGGTTTGGGTATCAGGATAGCTATAGCTTCCTAAAATGGTTTTGCCAAATATTCCTTCTGTTTCTATTGTGTATAACAATTTAAGGAGTATTAGTTCCTCTTTGAAGTTCTGGTAGAATTCTGTAATGAAATCATCCGGCCCTGTGGTTTTTTTCTGGTTGGGAGACTTTTGATGAATGCTTCTATTTTATTAGGGGTGATAAATCTGTTTAAATTGTTTATCTTGTCTTGATTTAATTTTGGTATATGATACCTATCCAGATAATTGTCCATTTCTTTTAGATTTTCCAATTTTTTTGGAGTACAGATTTTTGTAGTATGACCTAATGGTTCTCTGGATTTCCTCAGTGTCTGTTATGTCCTTCCTTTTATTTCTGGTTTTGTTAATTTGGATATTCTCTCTCTGCCTTTTGGTTAGTTTGGATAAGGGTTTGCCTATCTTGTTGATTTTCTCGAAGAACCAGCTCTTTGTTTCCTTGATTCTTTGTATTGTTTTCATTTTATTGATTTTGGCCCTCAATTTGATTATTTCCTGTCCTCAGCTTTTCTTGAGATTTCAGGTATGATGTTAAGTCACTGGTGTGAGATTTCTCCACTTTCTTTATGTAGCCACTTAGTGCTATGAATTTTCCTCTTAGCACTACTTTCATAGTGTCCCACAGGTTTGGGTATGTTGTGCATTCGCTTTCATTGAATTCTAGAAAGTCTTTAATTTCTTTCTTTATTCCTTCTTTGACCTAGGGGTGATTCAGTTGAGCATTGTTCAATTTTCATAAATTTGTTAGCTTTCTGCAACTAGTGTTGTTGAATTCTAACTTTAAGCCATGGTGATCTGATAAGATACAGGAGGTTATTCTAATTTTTTTCTATCTGTTGAGGTTTCCTTTGTTACCAAATATTTGATCAATTTTAGAGAAGGCTCCATGAGGTGCTGAGAATAAAGTATATTTGTGTGTGTGTGTGTTTAGGTGAAATGTTCTATAGATGTCTGTTAAATCCATTTGAGTCGTGACATCTGTTCTCTTATTTCTCTGCTAAGTTTCTGTCTGGTTGACCTGTCCATTGTGGAGATTAGGTGTTGAAGTCTCCTATTATTAGTGTGTGGGGTTTGATGTTTGATTTAAACTTTATAATGTTTCTTTTACAAATAAGGGTGTCTTTGTATTTGGGGTACAGATGTTCAGAATTGAAACTTCATCTTGATGGATTTTTTTCCCAGAGATGAGTATGAAGTATCCTTCTCCATCTCTTTTGATTGATTTTAGTTTGAAGTCTATTTTGTTTTAGATTTAGGATAGCTACACCAGCTTGTTTCTTAAGTTCATTGATTGGAAATTTTTTTCTCAACCCTTTACTCTGAGGTAATGTCTGTCTTTGAGTTTGAGGTGTATTTCTTGTATGCAGCAGAAGGATTGATTCTTTTCGTATCCAATCTGTTATCCTGTGTCTTTTTATAGGTGAATTGAGTCCATTGATATTGAGATATTAATGACCAGTGATTGTTAATTATTGGTTTTTTTTCTGTAGTAACATTTGTTTGTTTCCATTCTTTGGGGTTTGCTGGTGTGAGGTTATCTGTTGCTTGAATTTTTGTGGGTACAGCTAACTTTCTTGGGTTAGAGTTTTCCTTCCAGAACTTTCTGTAAGACTGGACTCGTTTTGTCATGGAATATCTTGTTTTCTTCTCCTATGGTGATTAAAAAGCTTTGCTGGGTATAGTAGTCTGGGTTGGCATCTGTGATCTCTTAGTGTCTGCCGCACATCTGTCCAGGACCTTCTGGCTTTCAGAATTTCCATTGAGAAGTCAGGTGTAATTCTGTTAGGTCTGCTGTTATATGTTACTTGACCTTTTTTTTTTTTCCCCTTGCAGCTCTTAATATTCCTTCTTTATTCTGTATGTTTAGTGTTTTGATTATTATAAGGTGAGGGAACTTTTTGTGGAGGCAGCCTATTTGGTGTTCTGTAAGCTTCTTCTATCTTCATAGGCATATCCTTCTTTAGGTTATGAAAGTTTTCTTCTATGATTTTGTTGAATATATTTTCAGTGCCTTTGAGCTGGAGTTCTTCTATCCCTGTTATTTTTTAGGCTTGGTCTTTTCATGGGGTCTCGGATTTCCTGGATGTTTTGTGTTAAGAATTTGTCGGATTTAACACTTTCTTTGATCGATGCATCTATTTCTTCTATTGTATCTTCAACTTTTGAGATTCTGTCTTCCATCTTTTGTATTCTGTTGTTTATGCTTGCATCTGTAATTCCTGCTCATTTACCCAGATTTTCCATTTCCAGAATTCCCTTGGTTTGTGTTTTCTTTATTGTTTCTCTTCCAGTTTTCAAGTCTTCAGCTGTTTGAATTGTTTGCTTCACCTGTTTGATTATTTTTTCTTGGTTTTCTTGGCTTTTTTTTAATTAAGGGATTTATTAATTTCTTCCAATTTTTTGTCTTTTCCTCCATTTTTTAAAGGGTATTTTTCATTTCTTCTTAATGGCCTCTATCATCTACATAAAGTTATTTTTAAGGTCATGTTTTTCTGCTTCATCTGTGTTGGGCTGTTCAGGTCTTGCTTATGTAAGACCACCAGTTTCTAGTGGTGCCATATTGCTCTTTGTGTTGTTGAATGTATTCTTATACTGCCCTCTACTCATCTCTTCCTCCAGTCTGTGTAGGTGGGGCCTGTAGTTCAAATAGTCATTCTTTCCCCAGGTACAGTTAGGGACTCTTCCTGTGGGTGCAGTTGGGGCCTGTGGCTCTGGTGGTCCCTAGTACTGCCTTTCCAGGTGCAGTTGGAGTTGGTAGAGCTGGTGGTTGCTGGTACGGTGGCGGAGATGGTTGGCTGGAAAGAGTGCTGCCAACTGGTCGCTGGGAGTACCGTGGGTGGGGAGGCTAGAGCCTGGAGAGGAGAGCTCTCCAGCAGGGGTCTCAGACACTCATCTGTTGCTCAAGGTGCAGTTGGGGCTGGTGAGGCCAGTGATTGCTGTCAGTCCAGGTGCACTTGGGGACAGTAGGGCCTGTGGTCACTGGTGTGGAGGTGGGGGATGGTTGGTGGAACCTTAGTTACTCTTGAAGGAAAACCCCAAAATAGTCTTGAATATGTTTCAGACACAAAAGGCTCAGGTTTTCAATTACCAGTTCTTATGGTAGCTTCCTCATCTCTGTTTTAATCCGCTTTGGTCTACTTCACGTTCCTAATCCTCAGAAATATGCTGTTCTAGGTCAGTCCCCTTTTCTCTGAATTATTATTCTGAAAGTATTTTTATTATGCTTTCTTTACCATGTGAGATTATAAATTATTTTGACTTTTCTAATAGGCATTTCTTCCCATTACTTGTAATCTTGGAAAAAAAATTGATGACAACTTCTCTTAGATTTTAAAACCATTTACAGAGATCTCAAGAGTATATTTTGTATGGGGATTCCCATATCTCTGCATTTTATAATAAACAGAAATTAAGGGGTATGCATACGATTGAAGCCTCTATAATTTTCATTAGGAATGGTAAGAACATGTGCGTTATTATGCATTTAAAGCAATAAAAAGAGAAAAGGGCCTAGAGTCAGAGGAAGTGCTTTCCTAGGAAGGGATGAATTTACACCAACCTAATAACTGCAACACCACGATGGAATTGCTTTATTAAGTTTTACCTATGAGCGCTAAATATGACTAATACAGATGTTGTGAAGCTATTTCCTGGAAGGAAGAGAGAAGCTCCTTGAACTCAAAAAGTAAGCAAAACTCACAAGACTCCTCCCCAGCCCCAATGCATTCAGTAAACAATTAGACCCTACCTAAGCAGGGAGCCCCAGGGATGCAACTTATCTTTACCTTTGTTGGGATGAACTTGCTGGTGATGTAGCTGCCTTTGAGCCATCTATCCTCCTGCAAGCAACCCCTCCTTTGCAGTATTGTTCTTCCAGCAAAATTACTGGGTTACTGAACTGGACTTGGGTGGAATAGCTATTTTGGTCTGTCACAGTGCCCTGTCTGGGGTGAATAGGCAGGTGTTCTGTTCTCCCCAGAAGTCACATAGCAATAGATATTTTGACTCCTCAGAAATTTGAAAATATGTCAGCTCAGGATTTCAGGTCCTGTTGACCTTTCTAGAATTTTAAACAGTTCTCTTATTACCTTTCTGTTATGTAAAAACATTACTACTTCAATCATTTGTTGAGAATCTGCATTAATTACTCTGCTTTGTGCAGGACACTTTATATTATTTTTTCATTAGTCTATAGACTCCCTAATTAGACATTAATACTGTTTAAATTCCCAGATAATAAGCTCTACAGTAAGGTTGTGATTTACCTGAAGTACAGCTGCACAGCTGCAAGGGCAGAGTCAGTGTCTAATAATTCTCCAAGTGACTGCTGCTGTTCCTCTGTGTTCTCTCCATAATGCTCACATTTGTACCGCATGAGTATCAGGTTGTTATTGGGAAAATGCCTGGGTAAGGGAATCAGTGACAATTAAAAATCCAGCTGGCCTTCTGCTTCCTAGGCTGGGAACTATGGCAAGGGACTCTACCTGCTTGGAGAAGGGGTGGGCAATACTTTTTCTAATTATGTTTCTCATTCCACCTTGCACTACACAATCTGTATCCTTTATCTTTGCTTGCACTATGAATGCAATCTTTCAAAACACCCTTTTAGGGTCTTCACTGGTTGTCCCAATCCCTTTCTTGTTTTGTTAACCATAGTTTAAATGATGTATGAAGCTTTTCTTCTTATCTGCCACTACCCCCGTGCCAGTGCTAGATCAACCCTCCACTGGCTAAACTTCCATAGCATTTCACTTGCAAATAACCCAGAGAACTTGTATTACTCTCTTCCTTACATTAGAAATATATATATATGTACATTGCAGGCTCTGTTCATGGAAAAGCATGTTTTAGAGCACGGGCCAGACTTTATCAGAGTCAGTTACTATGTATTTGTATGTGTTTATTATACATAGGAAGCACTCAGTAAATAATTACTACCTAAGTTTAGAAGCTAGTTATACTTCTGTTTTTCTATACCACAGAAGGTTTGAGTATGCATTTCTAAGTTAATATTTATGTCAGAAGACATCCATATGTTTCAAAGTTTATCTTTCATATCTATAACTAGCCTTTCATTGCAGGATTTATTTTCAGGCCTAAAACTACAATGTATAAGACTCTATCCATCTTCAAGATATTTCATCAACATACTAGAGTGCAGATTTTTCAGTTTGTGGCTGTTCTGGGGATGTTGGAATTTTTCCACAAATAAAAGCTTCAAGAATCATCTCTGGTTTAAATAAACTATAAACTCAAGCATATTGTAGCAATCTGAAATTACTTTACTTGTTGATAAGCAAGTACTATGCATAAATTTTTTCTCTGGTTCTCTCTGCTTTATAAACGAAAGGGACAATAACTTTACTAGTCAGCAAAAACATCTGAAAGACACCGAAGTTTCATTAGTAATAATCACAGTATTAGGGATTTTAACATCCAAGGCAATAAAATGTCATTCTGGATTGTATTCCACATGACTTAAAATGTTTCAGGAAATAATGTTGGGTTCTGGGAAAAAAAATCTAAGCAAAACTATGTGGCAGTTTTAAAAGAAAGAATAAATTTAAGTAGCCAATAGATTTAAAGACAGCTTGAGTTATGTTTTGGAAGGCAGGGGTGAGACTATGGAGCGGGGAGGGAGGAGAGAAAGTCGGAGAGAATGAACAAAAGAAAACTGTATTTACTTTTAATATAGACAGACACTGTTCATAGTTGCTCGCTGATGTTACTGGCCTCATCTTCTAGATGTGCTCTGTGACATGACCAGTTTGTCTAGAATCAAGAGTAAAAATCTCTAATCAAAATATTTTGGAGCTTGTTGGGCATAGAAAGATATAATCCACAAGAGTTTTTCTTTCAACACTGCAGACAGTAGCATAACTCTAGATTCTCAACATAAAAAAAAAGATAGGTTTTATAGAGAGACAACTGTTCAGTTCTGGCATGTTTGTAAGGCGTTTCCACAGTATTTCCTGGACTTCTTTCTTAGACCATATTTAAGGATTCATACTTATTTATGGACCTGATATGTACATCTGTGTTTTATGTTTATTGATTCTCTCAAATAAATCTGTACCTCTATTAGTCACTTTTTCTGTACCACTTTTAGTCACTTGTCAGGCGGATTGTTAATTATAAGGCATGAGGTTTACACCTAAGTATGTAACATTAACCTGGCACCCAGTGTCTTATTGGTGTACCTATAGTTGAGTGTATCTTTCAACCACCATTGGAAAAACTTTTTTTTGCAGTAGATGACATTTATAGAGAGCCACAAATGGCCAAGGTGCAGGAAATAAGAGACAGTGGAATATCCAATCCTAAATGGCACATCTATATCACACCCCTTCCTCCTAAGCTCAGGGATCATTGCAGAGCAGGGGATGGAAAGGTTATTAGAGTCTGAGACAGTGGGTAACTATAATGAAACTAGAGTCTAAGAAGTGGATAACTATAACTATAGTGTAACAGTATTTCTGAACACAACAGGACATTTACATCTATGAACTCACAGTGGCTGTGACAGCATTCTAGTTGTGCAATCTCAAGTTAGATAATATCCCAGTATGGAGTAGGGAGGTAGGCACAAAGTGTCACCCCTAGTGAGGACCTATTGGTATTTGTTAGCTGCTGGGGAAGTGAGAATCAATTTTCTTCAAGGGTGTGGCCCCTGGTTTGTCACACTTGATAGTTTTTTGAGAATACAAATTGCACTTGAGAGCTTAAGAAAAACAAGTTGTGTGGGTAGGGAAAAGAGTCAGAGTAGGTGAGTGGGTGAATATAATCAAAATACATTTGTGTAATTCTCAGAATCCAAAAAATTATAAATGATGATAGTAAATTTTTTTTTAAAAGAAACTTAATGCATGGGATTTTTTAGGGCATTAAAAATCACAAGCTATAAAGTAATTCCTTTGTTTCTAAGTACTTGCCTGTGAGGGGACAAATTTTCTCCTTACACTTCAGACAAAGTCACACTGTAGCAGGTTGGGTGCAGCCAGCCATTTGTAATTCGGAAAAGTATAAAGCAGCGTTCTTTGATTCTTGAAAAAAAATTACAGCTTTTTTTGGTAAAAGTGTACCTTTCGTGTTAATACATAGTTTATTGTTCATAAATGAATTAAATTATTTTAATTTCTGATATAACATGTTTGTGCCATTTTCTCTACGTTAGCAAGAACTCTTTGATCTTTAGTTCTATTTAAGTGTGAGGATGTCCTGAAACCAAAAAATTTGATAACCTCTTATACTTAACTCTGCCTTCATCTTCAGACAACATACCTTTATGAGCAGCATAAAGTTGGAATATCTGGAAACTTGTGAATATCTGGTAGCCCACGAGGTTAGTGTTCTCTTGAGTGTATGGCAACGCCAAATTTTGTTGCTATCTTTATTTTCAAAAAAGTGATAATAGTTTGCCATAGTTGTACTGTTTTTGGCTTCTGTTGACAATTTTCCCTCCTGATACTTGTTCAGACCTTTCACTGTTACCAGGAAGCTTTCGTAAGAAAAACAGTAGGAACTTTGCAGAAGTGATTAATCCTTACTTTCTTAACTTGTTCCTAGTTTTCTTATATTTAAAGATTGCTGAGAGAGCCATTCATATGTATAAGAGGATTTCTGCAGTGGCTTGGGATTGTGCAGTTGTTTATATGCTATTCTGAGGAGTGATTCTGTTTCTGGGAATTCATTAATCACTTGAATAAAAAATCATTAGGTTCGTCATACTTGGTCTCAAAAAGTTTTATAAGATGTTACTTATCTTTAAAAAGGAAACTTATTTAGACATTCTAATTTGAATCCTGTTTATATTTTTTGGTCGATTCAAAGAGTTCATTTACCAGGTGGCCAAACTAGTCATCCAGAAATCAGTTTTAGACAAATGATGTTCATGCCTTGAATATGTAGTTGCTCACTCTTACATTAGTTGTCCTTGCCCACTCCATTGTAGTGCCACTTTCCCCATTCTCCATCCTTTCTCCCCTAGTGATCTTAGCCATGCTGTCTCTACACTTAAATTCTAGTGATATAAGCAAGTTGCTTGCAGATGTGATTGCATTTCAAAATTTAGACTTTTATAGTCATAAAAACTCACAAATATGTTCTTCCGGTCTTTGATATTTCCAATTAATATTTTTGGTAGTTTTGAAGTGTGTGTGTGTAGATAAGAGTAATGAAACAATTGATATTTTTCCTTTGATAATTGAATTACATGGAAAAAGTAAAACCAATAACTTCTCCCTGTATAGCAAATGTAAGGAGCTCAATAGAAATATAATTTCTGGATTACATTTTATTGCAATTTTGAGATAATACAGCTTTTCTTTGTCCTTGAAGTCTTGCTTTGAGTCCTTTAAATTTAGGAATATCAGATGAGTATTCTGTGTGATTTTATCACAAACGGGGCTATTATCAGATGACTTCTTACAGCATGATTCTCTGTGTGTTTTCTTAGGCCAGAGATGAAGAAGAAGCCTTTCTGGACTGGAGTGATGAAGATGATGGTGGATTTGATCCAAGCACACTTCCAGACCCAGACAAGCACAGAAGTTCTGAAGAATCTGAGAGTGAAGATATAAAACATGAGATGAGGTATGTTCTTATCCTTAGTGTCATTAAATGCAAATTTCACACATGGGTCCTATTTTAATGAAATCAATGACTACTGAACTATTGCTTCAAGAATTTTTTTTAAACCTTTAATGACCTGTAAAATTTACTTTCCTTGCTCTGCATCTATCTCATACTCTTCTGATCCTTTCAAGGACTTTGGTTAATATTACATTTGTAATTCCTGTTATCACATATAACTGATACATGAATTCTGTTTTCTTAGTCTTTGCTGTTTTTTCCTCTCCCTTAATTCTTTTTTTTCCAAGTGGGAAGTTTTACTGGGGGAAGGGAAGGACGTGGGGAAAGGGAAGGGAGAGAGGAAAAGAGACAGAGAGAAACAGAAGAGACAGGAAAAGTTCTACGTGCCCCTTCAGAGTCTCCTTTCATTCTTAATCCTCTATACTTGAGTTGTTTATGAAGTAGAATAAACACAAACAGGCAGGGTTTTATTTTGATCAATTATCAATGGATTTTGGTGAAAATGCTATTAAAATTATCTTTGAAAACCTAGGTGTGGTGGTACATACCTATAATTCCACCACTTAGCAGGCTCAGAAAGAAAATCACCATAAATGAAAGGTCATCATGGGCTATACAAGTGAAGTGAAACTGTGTCTAAAAACAGAAAAACTTGAGCTTGTGGGGCGGGTCATCAGATAAAGGGACTTGCAGTCAAGTTCAAGCTCAGAGACAGACATTGTAGAATGAGAGAGCTGACTTTAGTAAGTTGTCTTCTGACTTTTTTCTGTACAGTTTGGAGGCTAATATACAATATTGTCTCTGGCGTGCCTCTCTAAGGCAGCCACGTGAAGTTCCTAGTAGAGAGAGTCCCAAGCCTAGCCAAGCATCCCCTTGGACAGTATTTCCAAGTAAAAGAACAAGTAACAATACATACTTATAACATCATCAGATCTGCCCTTCTCCATATCCACCAGAAGCTGACTGGGAGGTTTAAACCATAAAGCTGGAGTTCCCAAATTGCATTTTCTCTCCATTGATGAGCTTCTCATGGTAGAACTTCTCACTCATCTTTCTACTGCAGGCCTTTTTATACCATGGTTTAAACACTAGTTGCCACTGTTGGGAATTGTTTATTTTTTAGCTGTTCTCAAGAACACAATGTTTTCACTTCTGGGCTTTTTTGCTGTCAGTCCTCCTTTCCTGTCACAAAGTTGACTTGGGGCGCCCATCCCCAGATGACAGGTCTTGGAGGACTCTTGACATAAACATGCTTGGATTTGAAGTAAGGGGACCAAAATCCAACAATCTTCCAATATAATGTATATTACAGATCCATGGGCACACCCTCCACAACTCCCGACACAAATAAATGAATGAGTGAATACATAAACAAATGTAACTAAAAATCAAAAGGCTCTGAAATTTAAAAGTGGAAGTTATATTTTGACATTTTTTCATATTAGCAAATAAAATAATAGAAATTTTCTATGTAAACAGCCAAATTCTTTCCATTTAAAACCTGTTCGTTGACTGTCTATTATCTATTTGCCTCTATGACAAAATTAAGTGAAATGTGGTAAATTGAGTAATGGTATGAATTACTTAGCATTTCCCCCTAAAGTAGTACTGTGTATTATAAGCTTGTATTGAACTTTTGGCTCCTTGGTTTTTCTAGATCACTGAATAGAAGTTAGGTAGCAATGACAGATAAAGTTAATATTCTTGATGTGAAGACAAAGGTTGATGGAACCCTTCAGATGCTAGCCCAGGGATTCTAGAGTTGAAGAAATAGGTCATGGAAAACAGTACTTTCTTTTTAACCAAAAACAACATTTTGCGAAATTCTCAAAAAGATTATCTACTTGGAAAACCATGCTGTAGAGACACTGAGTTAGTGGTTATTCAAACTGTGTGCTTATTATTAAAAGGGAAATTTTACTTATCCAAGTGTAGTGATGCCAGAACTTCAGGGACTTGCTGTTGGGCAAGTAGCTAGCAAGTATACCAACACTTTATAGTGTTTCCAGATGCTAAATGACAAGCATATTAGTTTTACTATTGCAAAAATAACCAAGGGTAAAATAATCTCATTAGACTTTAGAAAAATACATTGATTTGGGAATTTAAGGTTAAGTGATTTAGGTTCAGATTGTGTTCCTGATATTTAGAAGTGACTTCTAAAAGTAAGTCTTTGCACATTGCTTCATAAAGTTCCTTGGTGCTCATGTGCAACAGTCTGAATGGTCCATGTGTTGCCTTCTTACAGACCCCGCTCCCTTAAAGAGTGGTGGACAGGATCTCTGTTTTGATAGATGAAGTTTGATTTGCAGCATGGCTTCAGCTGTTTCTGTGTAATATAACTCTATGGGGGTTCTTACATTTTGTTGCGCAGTCATATTTTGTGTGGTTTCTTGACACTGCTTTAAGAGAAGAACAAACCTTTCAAGTGTCAGCAGTCCTACTATATCTGGTCGTGGATTTTTTCCTGATTTTTCTTTTCTATCTACTCTCAGACACCTTGGGTGAAAGTAATTTTGGTAGGATTTTAAAAATTGTATGCATGTTTGTGCCATTAAAGTAAGTGATTTGGCTTCAGTTTCTAAGTCATTCTTCAAAAGGTATTATGTTTCATGTTTCTGTCACTGCTACCTGCACAGTAGCATTTCCTACTACAGCTAATGTGATTTGTTCTCTAGTAACTGCATGTTAGTTTTTATAATAGCTTTATCCTCTTAATTATCCTTCAGAGAGCCTGACTTTACACAATTTCTTTTTATAGGAACACTTGCAGATCCAGCTTCTGTTCTCACTGTTGCTATCTATGACACGAGTGTTGAAGTCCTTAAATATTTCAGTTTCTTAGTTGATTGGTGATAAAGGTATAAGAGGCTGTCTAAGAGGTCCTAAGAATGATGCAAAGAACAACAGAATTTACATGATTAGAAGAAGCTAGGAGCATGACAGTACCATCGTAAAGGAGATAGGGTACCTTGAAAGGTACCAAAGCATTTTAATGTGAGGTGGGGGATTCAGATGGAAAATAGTTAAGTATTACATGAAAATTAAGACTTTTAATTCCTGGGGCAGCTAGTTAACTCTGGAAAATTAAAGTTGCTCAGCTTGTCTTAAGCTGAAGAAATATTCTTTGTTGAAGAGAGTATGGACAGGGTTTTATTGCTAGCATAAGGATTTTATTTCATAAATATGTTTAAGAGTTTCCTATTAATCTTGTATGTGTGCGTGTGTACACATTATGTAGTCCAGCCTTCTCTTTTTATAGATGAAGAAACAGAACTTTAACAGGTGGATTGGTTATGTCCATGATCACAGCAAACTGCAGCGTGAGTGAAGCTGTTTCTCTAGTTTCACTACTTCAGTCACGTTACACGGAACTGCCGTGGCCCCTAGAAAATTGGTCAGGAAAACTGAAGACACATTTGATGTCACTTGACTGAAAACCTGGGTCCATGTACTGACTAGCTTTAGGATTATAGATATTCTGGTTCAGGTAGTGTTTGGACAGTGTTTGGGACAGTAAGAGCTGTAACACTGGGTGTGGCCACCAGGAGTAGCACACCCCACCCTCTGAGTTGAGACCAAAAATGTCTTTAGCTATTGCTAGGTGTTGCTTGGGTGTTGGGTAGGGGACTTTATAGTACAGAATCACTGGACTCTGGTTGGCAAATACTTACCACTGGTGTTTCAAGTCCTTATGGAAGATATGTTTAATTTATATTTCTGTCCAAGTAGCCCGTCATGTTTCTCAACATATCCTCTATCAAGTGGAATTGATACACAAGGTTAACCCTATTAGTAATTCCTAGACTAGAAAGCAGGGTTTATGATAAGGTACAAATAGTAGTATACAATTTAACTAAAGTATTCAGAAGACCAAAGATAGTAAATTTTAATAGTAATAATTGCTGAAGCTACTACTGATTGCAGAAATAATGTAGGCACAGGTGTGTGTTGTTTTTCCAGATGGGCTACATCTTTCCTTTGCTTGTCTCTAACTAAGGATTTGTGTTGTTGGCCCTTGGGTGTTTTCCTTGCATGCTTACAGATTTGCTTGCTGTGCTCTTTCTGGGCTCCACTCTGTACCAGTTCCCATGCTGATCTTGGTTATCATGACTTCTTCTGAAGCTTATTTTTGGATATAAACTTTGTGTTTCAAAAAATGAGTTCAGTCTTAAGGGACTGGATAAGCTCAATTAGAAGATTGCAGTTAGTCTTGAACTAGTATGAACTGGTTTCATTTGAAAGTTCACTTTGTTGCTGCTCATAAATATTCATTGTAAGTAACACTTTTGTCTCTCTACATGGAAAGACACTTTGTCAGTAGGAAGAATGCAGCAGGAGAGGCAGATTTAGTGAAGAATGGACAGATCTGTGGTCAGTAGTTCTTCCCCAAGGAGGTCTGACAGATTTTTAAAAAGTCTATACTTCTGTCCTCCTTCTCAGTTCTTTGCACAGCTGTGGGAGAATTTGAACCATCTTTAGGCCTCTGTGGAGTTATCCATAGTGATGTCTCTTGTAACGTTCCAGAGGGTTTTAGCATTATCATTCAACCCCTTTGATTTAGCACAGCAGCAACACAGCTATTGCTTATTGTGGTCTCAGTAACAGTGAACATCATGTGGCCTTGAGTTTCTTCTAAGGCTCCAACATGGGAAGAGAAGAGGAGGGGAGGAGAATACAGTGTGTTCATGTGTGAATTTTAAAAAACGCATCCTAGTTTACTTTCAGAGACAGCTGAAATGGGGGCAAGGGGCAGGAATGTGCTCATCATACAGGAGGGGCTAATGCTGGGTGAGCCAAACTCTGCCTCAAGCCCCAGGTTTAGTGTATTCTTTTTTCATGGCAGACCCAAAACAGAAAAGTTTACTTTTTTCTGATTCTTTCCTCATTTTCATCTGTTTTAAAAGGTTAGTCCAATCTTCTCAGGCTTTCCCTTCCTTTCCCTTTCTTTTTTGGGCCTGTGGAATTAGTTTAGGTAGAATTCATAGATGTTAGGAATTTTTGTTGTTGTTATTACTAAAATAGAGACAAAAAATTCATAGGAAAACTAGGGCTTTGTTTTGGTTGATTTTATGACATAATTTGTTGGTCTGTTATGAGTGCACCATCATTTGATCTTATCTCTAGTATGTTTTGAAGCTTGTTTATCTTTTAGCAGAAAAGGCTAACTTAAGCAGTTGCCTTTAGGATAATAAATGATTTTCATTTCAAGTACCCCATGCACCGTAGTCACAATGTTTGAATGATAAAAAGAATTTATCTCTGAGGTGGAAACAACTACAGTAAGAATGTTTTGCATTATTTAATCCACATTCTACTTAATTTAAAATACAGGAGTTAAGAGCACTTGTAACACTTGTAGGAAACCCAGATTTGGCTCCCAGCCCCCTTGTCAGGTGGTTCACAATTGCCTGTAACTCTGGTTCCAGGAGATCTGTTGCCTTCTTTTGGCCACGGCCAGCACCTGCACATAAGTGGTGCATAAAGGCAAGTGCACATAAACACCCACATAAAATAAAATAATGAAATACCATATTTGCTTGTTTTTTGAGTGTCTTTCCTTTCTCTCCATATATTCTTTCTACAAAGAATGATTTATTGCCCGTCATTTGCTATCCATAATCAATGCAGGTACAGAGCACAAAAGATTAAACAGACAATACCATTCATGTACTCTCATGAAACTTTTAGTTCAGTTGTGGTTACAAAGAATTAAGTGTGTAGTATTGAAACTTGTAATGCATGACTGTTGTGATTTGTATGCCTGGAGATGGGGTAGGATGTGCAGACATAGGAAATGAGCATGGAGAACACATCAGTGAGGGTCCCCAGTTGAACCTGGTGGGTGAAGAAGAGTTCCCTGAAGACAGTGATAACAGCTATACCAGAAATCTGAACCAGACAGGGATGGGGTGGCAAGAGTCCTAGCATGTGAAAGGCTCTGGGTTCATTCTCCATTGACTGCAAATACAAAGAGTGTGGGGGAATCCTTGTATAGTGGTATGCTTGGTAGGTTGTTCTAGGAAGCATAGGGTCAGTTAGATTTATAACTTGTACAAGGCTCTTGTCACAATTTAAACATGACTTCTCTATAATTAAGTTTCATATGGATGATACCTTAACCTGTATTGAGTAAATGGGTCCAATTCATGTGTAATTAGCTGTTAATATCTGTTCTTAATATTAATCAATAGATGGTCAGTGTTTGGTTTTTTGTTTTTGCCTTTTGTGTGTTTGGTTTTGTCTGTGAAATATCTGATGGGTGCTGGTTTCATGTTTGAGTAAATTTGATTCTTTGTAAATGTCTTCGTGAACTACTTTAATCTCTATAGGTTCTTTTGAGTTCTGTGCATCTCTTCAGTCATTTTTGCTGAGCAACTTCTATTTAAAGATTTTTCAGTTAGCTTTATAATATACAGAAGACTTTTCACAAGCATATATACACGAAAAATGAGTTTCTGAGGGAAAAAAGATGGGCAGAAACAATTTTTCTTTTTTTTAAATTTTTAATTGATTTTTATTGAGCTATATATTTTTCTCTGCTGCTCTCCATTCCTTTCCCTTCCCCTTTTACCCTTTCCCATGGTCCCCATGCTCCCAATTTACTCAGGAGATCTTGCCTTTTTCTATTTCCAATGTAGATTAGATCCATGTTGTGAATTGTAGGGTAGTTTTCTTTCCTTTATGTCTAAAAGCCACTTATGTGTGAATAAATATGATATTTGTCTTTCTGGGTCTGGGTTACCTTACTCAGTATGATGTTTTCTAGATCCATCCATTTGCCTGAAAATCTCAAGATGCCTTTTTTTTTTCCCGGCTGTGTAGCACTCCATTGTTTAAATGTACCACATTTTCCTTATGCATTCTTCAGTAGAGGGACATTTAGGTGTTTGCAAGTTCTGGCTATGACAAACAATGCTGCTATGAACATAGGTGGCCACATGTCATTGTGGTACAGTTGAGCATCCTTTGGGTATATACCCAAAAGTGGTATTGCTGGGTCTTGAGGAAGGTTGTTTCCTAATTTTCTGGGAAATCACCATACTGGTATTCAAAGGAGCTGTACCAGTTTTTACTCCCACCAGCAATGCAGGAGTGTTCCTTTTACCCCACATCCTCTCCAGCATAACTTGTCATCAGTGTTTTTGATCTTGGCCACTCTTACAAGTATAAGATGGAATCTCAGTTTTGATTTGCATTTCTGTGATGGCTAACGATGTTGAGTATTAAGTGTCTTTCAGCCATTTTAGATTCCTCTGTTGAGAGTTCTCTGTTTAGGACTGTACCCTATTTTTTCTTATTTTTTTGTTTTGCTTTGTTTTTTAAGACAAGGTTTGTCTGTAGCTTTGGTGCCTGTCCTGGAACTAGCTCTTGTAGTCCAGGCTGGCCTCAAACTCAAAGATCTGCCTGCCTCTGCCTCCCGAGTGCTGGGATTAAAGGTGTGTGCCAACACCGCCCAGCTCTGTACCCCATTTTTCATTGGATTATTTGTTCTTTTGATGACCTTCTTGAGTTCTTTATATATTTTGGAGATCAGCCTTCTGTCTGATACGGGGATGGTGAAGATCTTTTCCCATTCTATAGGCTGCTGTTTTGTCTTGTTGACCATGTCCTTTGTTTAACAGAAGCTTTTCGGTTACAGGAGATCCCATTTATAATTGTTTCTCTCAGTGTCTGTGTTACTGGGGTAATATTTAGGAAGTGGTCTCCTGTGCCAGTACATTCAAGTGTACTTCCTGCTTTCTCTTCTGTGAGGTTCAGTGTGGCTGGCTTTATGTTGAGGTTTTTGATCCATTTGAACTTGAGTTTTGTGCATGTTGATAGATATGGATCTATTTTCATTCTTCTACTTGTTGATATCCAGTTATGCAAGCATCATTTCTTGAATCTGCTTTCTTTTTTCCATTTTATATTTTTTAGCTTCTTTGTCAAAAATCGTGTGTTCGTAGGTGTGTGGATTGATATGTGGGTCTTCGATTCAGTTTTATTGGGCCTCATGTGTGTTCTTATGCCAGTACTAGGCTGCTTTCAGTACTGTAGCTCTGTAGTAGAGTTTAAAGTCAGGGAATGTGATGCCTCCAGAAGTTCCTTTATTATACAGGATTGTTTTGGCTATCCTGTGTTTTGCTTTTTTGCTTTTCCATATGAAGTTGAGTATTGTTCTTTTGAGGTCTGTGAAGAATTTTGCTGGAAGTTTGATGGGCATTGCATTGAATCTGTAGATTGCTTTTGGTAAAATAGCCATTTTTACTATTTTAATTTTGCCTACCCATGAGGATGGGAGATCTTTCCATTTTCTGGTGTCTTCTTCAATTTCTTTCCTCAAAGATTTAAAGTTCTTGTCATACAGATCTTTCACTTGTTTGGTTAGAGTTACTCCGAGATATTTTATGCTATTCGTGGCTATTGTGAAGGGTGTTGATTATCTGATTTCTTTCTCAGCCCATTTATCACCTGTGTACAGGAGGGCTACTGATTTTTTTGATTTAATCTTGTATCTTGCTACATTACTGAAGTTATTTATGAGTTGTAGAAGTTCCTTGGTAGAATTTTTGGGGTCACTTATATAAACCATCATATCATCAGCAAACAGTGAGAGTTTGACTTCTTTTCCTATTTGTATCCTCTTGATCTCTTTTCTTGTCTAGCTAGAACCTCAAGAATTATATTGAATAGATATGGAGAGAGTAGACAACCTTGTCTTGTTCCTGATTCAGTGGGATCACTGTGAGCTTCTTTCCATTTAGTTTGATGTTGGCTATTGACTTGCTGTATATTGCCTTTATTATCTTTATATATGTTCCTTATATCCTTGCTCTCTCCAAGACCTTTATCATGAAGAGGTGTTGAATTTTGTCAAAGGCTTTCTCAGCCCTCAATGAGGTGATCATGTGCGTTGGTTTTTTTTTTTTTCAGTTTTGTGAATTACATTGACAGATTTTCATATGTTGAACCATCCCTGCATCTCTGAGATGAAGCCAACTTGATCATGCTGGATGATTTTTATGATGTGTTCTTGGATTCAGTTTGCCAGCATTTTATTTAGCATTTTTGCATCAATGTTCATGAATGAGATTGGTCTGTAATTCTCTTTCTTAGTAATGTCTTTGTGTGGTTTGGGTTTCGGGGTAATGTAGTCTCAGAAAAAGAGTTTGGCAATGTTCCTTCTGTTTCTATTGTGTGGAAGAATTTTAGGAGTATTGGTATTAGTTCTTTGAAAATCTTGTAGAATTCTGAACTAAAACCATCTAATCCTGGGCTTTTTTTGGTTGGAAAACTTTTGATGGCTGTTTCTATTTCTTTAGCCATTATAGGTCTATTTAATTTGTTTATCTGGTCTTGATTTAATTTTGGTAAGTGATATTTATCCAGAAAATTGTTCATTTCCTTTAAGTTTTCCAAATTTTGTGGAGTATAGGTTTTTGAAATATGACCTAATGATTCTCTGAATTTCCTCCATGTTTGTTGTTATGTCCCCCTTTTCTTTTCTGATTTTGTTAATTTGGTTATTCTCTCTCTGTCTTTTGGTTAGTTTGGATAAAGGTTTGTCTATTTTGTTGATTTTTCTCAGAGAGCCAAATTTTTTGTCTCATTGATTCTTTTGTCTTGTTTTCTTTGTTTTTATTTCATTGATTTCAGCCATCAATTTGATTATTTCCTGCTGTCTAGTCCTCCTGGGTGAATTTGCTTCTTTTTGTTCTAGAGTTTTCATATGTTAAGTCACTAGTATGGAAATTTTCCAGCTTCTTTATATAGGCATTTAGTGCTGTGAACTTTCCTCTTAAGACTACTTTCATTGTGTCCCATAAATTTGGGTATGTTGTGTGGTTATTTTCACTGAATATTAGGAAGTCTTTTATTCTTCCTTTCTTTCTTCCTTGACCCATCGATGATTCAGGTGAACATTGTTTAATTTCCAGGTGTTTGTGGGCTTTTTGGTATTGGTGTTGCTGTTGAATTCTTTTTAAGGATTTTAGGAAGTCTATTATTCTTCCTTTCTTTCTTCCTTGACCCATCGATGATTCAGGTGAACATTGTTTAATATCCATGGGTTTGTGGGCTTTTTGGTATTGGTGTTGCTGTTGAATTCTTTTTAAGGATTTTAGGAAGTCTTTTATTCTTCCTTTCTTTCTTGCTTGACCCATCGATGATTCAGGTGAACATTGTTTAATATCCATGGGTTTGTGGGCTTTTTGGTATTGGTGTTGCTGTTGAATTCTAATTTTATGACATGGTGATCCAATAAGATACATGGGGGTGGGGGCTGGAGAGATGGCTCAGAGGTTAAGAGCACTGCCTGCTCTTCCAGAAGTCCTGAGTTCAATTCCCAGCAACCACATGGTGGCTCACAACCATCTGTAATGGTGTCTAGTGCCCTCTTCTGGCCTGCAGGCATACACACAGACAGAATATTGTATACATAATAAATAAATAAATTTTTTTTTTAAAAAAGATACATGGGGTTATTCCAATTTTTTTGTATCTGTTGATGTTTGCTTTGTTACTGAGTATGTGGTCAATTTTTGAGAAGATTCCATGAGGTGCTGATAAGAAGGTATATTCTTTTATATTTGGATGAAATGTTCTATAGATGTCTATTAAGTCCGTTTGGTCATAACATCTGTTAGTTCCCTTATTTCTCTGTTAATTTTCTGTCTGACAGACCTGTCCTGTGGTGAAAGTGGGGTGTTGAAGTCTCCCACCCTTAGTGTGTGGGGTTTAATGTGTGATTTAAACTTTAGTAGTGTTTCTTTCACATATGAAGGTGCCCTTGTATTTGGGGCATAGATTTCAGTATTGAGATTTCCCTTGATCGATTTTTTTTCTGTGACTAATATGATGAAATGACCTTCTTTGTCTCTTTTGATTGATTTTAGTTTGAAGTCTATTTTGTTAAATATTAGGATAGCTATGCCAGCTTGTTTCTTAGGCCCATTTAATTGGAAAATTTTTTCCCATCCTTTTACTCTGAGGTGATGTCTCTCTTTGAGGTTGAGGTGTGTTTCTTGTATGCAGCAGAAGGATTGGTTCTGTTTTCACATCCAGTCTGTTAATCTGTGTCTTTTTATAGGTGAGTTGAGTCCATTAATATTAAGGGATATTAATGACCAGTGATTGCTAGCTCCTGTTATTTTAGTTCTCATTGTTGGTGATGTTATTGTGTGTATTTCCCTTCTTTGGGATTTGCTGCTGTGAGATCATCTATTGTCTGTTTTTGCAAATGTAGCCAACTTCCTCGGGTTGGAGTTTTCCTTCTAGTACTTTCTGTAGGGCTGGGATTGTGGCTAGGTTTTGGTTAAATCTGGTTCTGACATGGATTATCTTGTTTTGTCCATTTATAGTGATTGAAAGTTTTGCTGGGTATAGTAGCCTGGGCTGGCATCTATGGTCTCTTAATGTCTGCATAGTGCTTGACCATGACCTTCTGGCTTTCATTGTCTCCACTGAGAAGTAAGGTGTAATTCTGATAGTTCTACCTTTATATGTTACTTGTCCTTTTTCCTTTACAGCTCTTACTATTCTTTCTTCATTCTATATGTTTAGTATTTTGATTATTATGTGGCAAGGAGACATTCTTTTTTGGATCCAGTCTATTTGGTGTTCTATAAGCTTCTTGTGTCTTCATATGCATATCTTTCTTTAGGTTGGGAAAGTTTTCTTCTGTGATTTTGTTGAATATATTTTCTGTGCTTTTGAGTTGAACTTCTCTTTCTTCTATCCCTGTTATTCTTAGGTTTTTTTTTTTTCATGTTGTCCCATATTTCTTGGATATTTTTTGTTAGATTTAATGTTTTCTTTGACTGATGAGTCTATTTCCACTATTGTATCTTTGGTGCTTGAGATTCCCTCTTCCGTCTCTTGTATTCTGCTTTTTATGCTTGCATTTATGGTTCCTGATGGTTTTCTTATAATTTCCGTTTCTATAATTCCCTTGGTTTGTGTTTTCTTTATTGTCTCTATTTCGGTTTTCAAGTCTTGAATCGTTTCTTTCATCTGTTTGATTGCTTTTTCTTTGTTTTCTTTAGGAATTTTTTTATTTCTTCCAATTTTTGTGTTTTCCTCCATTTCTTTGAGGGAATTTTTCATTTCCTCTTTAAGGGTCTCAAACATTCTCCTAAAGTTATTTTTCAGGTCATTTTCTTCTGCTTCATCTATATTTGTTTGTTCAAGTCTTGCCATTGTAGGGCCACTAGTTTTTACTGGTATTGTGTTGCTCTTTGTGATGTTGTGTGTATTTTTACCTTGTCTACCCATCTTTTCCTCTGATTGGTATAATTGGTTGGGGTTGTATCACTGGTAATCAATCTTCCAGGTGCCAGTGGATCCAAGGCTCAGATGGTTGCTCCTTGGAGTGCAATTAGGGCCACGGTTCCATACAACCTGGAGGTCACTTGGTGTTCCTGGAGATGGTTTAGCGCTCCCAAGTGTGGCTCTGCAATACAGGGGGTTGTTTGGGCCTGCTACCTCAGAGGTCACTGATTCCCGCCTGGTCCTGCAGAGGTCTCTGGCTTGGGCCTGCTCCCTTGGAGGTTCCTGACTCGCTCTCACACGCACAGAGGTCTCTGGCTTGGGCCTGCTTCTTCAGCGATCGTTCCAGAAACAATTTTTATATCCTGTATGTGTGTGCACATGTGTTCGTATGTATGAGGAACACATGCTACAATGTACCAGTGGATGTCAGAGGACAGCCTCACTTACTTAGTCAGGGTTACTGTTGCTGTTATGAAGCACCATGACTAAAAGGAACTTGGGGAGGAAAGGTTTTATTTGGCTTCTCCTTCCACATTATAGTCCATCATTGAAAGAAGTCTGGGCAGGAACTCAAACTGAGCTAGAACCTGGAGTCAGGAGGTGATGAAGAAGCCATCAAGGAATATTGCTTATTGGCTTGCTCCCCTTGACTTGCTCAGCTTGCTTTCTTATAGAACTCAGGACCACCAACCTAGGGGTGATACCACCCACGATGGACTGGGCTGCCCCACATCAATCACTAATTAAGAAAATGCCCTTCAGGCTTACCTACATTTTCTCAATCAAGGGTCCCTCCTCTCAGATGACTATAGCTTGTGTCAGGTTGACATTAAACTAGCCAGCACATCAGGTGTCAGTCCTTATCTTCTACCTTGTTTGAAACAGGGTCTTGTTGTTTGGCACACATCTTGCCTTAGGAGCACAGCTTTACACATCTTCTGGGGAGTCTCAGTCTCAAGCTTACATAGCAAGTCCCTTTTCCTCTGAGCCACCCAACCCTTCCTTTCCATTTTTTCTAAAAAACTTACTTTCTTTTCTTTCTGTGGTGTGTGTATGTGTGTGTACACCACATGTAGGGAGCCCCTGGAGTCCAGAGGAGATTGTTGAGTCTCCTTTGAAAGTGGAGTTACAGGTAGCTGTGTGAGACACCAGATGCTGGAACCAAACTTCTGTCTCTGAACCATTTCTCCAGCCCATTTTAACTGTTTTTGATTGGGCCTGGTCATGGCACATTATATTAAATCTTAAATCTTGGTAGTGTTGGTTTTGTAGGATTTAGAGAATTATTTTTAAAGTAAAACATTTTATCATACACAGTCTATGTGGTGTGTGTGTGTGTGTCTGAGAAGAAACTATTAAATACAGTTTCCATTTATCCGAACCTCTCTCTTTGTGGCCTGGCAGATACAGAGAAAAGTCAGGTCAGCTTAATAATTTAAATAATGCATTTGTTTCATTATAAGCCTGCCATCCTTTCACTTTATCTTCTATCTTTGAAATATTTGAAAACAAAACTATTTGGAGAACCATCAAAGGCAGATTGGAGGTTTATGAAGCTGCCCTCTTGACTTTCCTTGCATCTAGGGTTTATGTGTGCTTTCTGCTCTGTCATTTATTCACCCAGCCATCTTTGGTGACCTAGTCAGTGACATTACTTTATGTGAGAGGTGCCTGCGCACGTGTGTGTGCGTGTGTGTGTGTGTGTGTGTGTGTGTGTGTGATACTATACCATGCACCCTGTCATTTTTTATATCTAATTTCCATTATTATTCTTTCCCTTTTAGAATTTTAGAATTCAGTATGGGAGGAGAAATAATTATGTGTTTAAAGTTTCTGCAGAGTAGAAGGTTTTAAACCATGACTCTGCAGATAAGTGTTAGAGTAATCTCAAAAATCTAGAAAAAGCATTGAGTAGTATAGTGTAGGTACTTGCATCTCTATGTCTGTCTGAAAGGGAACTCCTAGCTCTTCACCAAATCCTCAGATGAGCATCAACAACAGAAAGATTTTAAGAGTTTCAAATAGTGTGTGGATGTTTAATGAAAGGAAGTGTGGCCAAGGTTTGGTGCTGAGAGTTGTGGTTTTTATACCCTTTTTCCTTTTCACCAACCCAGATCTTTTCTGATCATTAGTCTTCTGATCTAAGATTACTTCTTTATGCATTTTCAGTTATGTTTATAATAAATTCTAGACATCTTCTTGTGCTACATCCCCCCATTATGATTCTTTCTAATTCCAGTAGAAATTTGAGAATTGAGGTTTTGAGAATGTTACACATTCTTAGTACTGATTCCATAAGTAGTAGCAGTCTTTACCAAAGAAGAAAACAGCAGATTTTCTGGAGTACACTACAATGATTAATCCCCATTAGGCCTATTGCCATGACCTTTTAAATTGAAATTTTTAAGGATGTTGCTGGATCCTAACATGGCAGACAATGCAAAAGAAAGGATGGGGGTCCAATGCTTACCTGTCAAAGGGACTGAGAACACACAGCATTGAGGGGCCTTTTCACTGAAATACACTGTGGTTGTAGGTACTGTCCAACGCCACGAGTGAGGAGAGACGACTAGAACCTGTTCCGGGCAAAACCCAAAAATCACAGCTGCAATGAAAAAGGGCTCTGACCAAGCGAGCTCAAAACCTATGCTAGAAGTCCCTGTTCCCGGTGCCAGATGTAGCTGGGTCCTAAAGCCTTCCTCAGGGGAGGGGGTGGAGAAGGCACAATGTCAGTGACACAAAGGATGTTGGGAGTCCAGTGAAAGGGATTTATCAGACTCAATTACTTAGCAACAGAGAGCACCTTTTATACCGTCCCAGCATCCAGGTGTTCTGATCCCTTGACATTGCATGGTCACCCCTCATTGGCTAGGTACCATCAGGATTCTGACAGTGCCAGAGAGACTCTAGGTGTTGTCTCATCTCACAGCCTGGGAGGCCTTAACTTCCTACATAAGGGGAAGCATCTCTGACACAACTTATTTGAATTTTAAAGCATCAATACTTGAGGATAGGTACAAAACTTTTGGGGAATATTTTTAAATGAATTAGTACATACTTATTTATTTACTAGCTTTAAATTATGTAGGGAAAAATATCTAAGCTGCATTTATTGACTGAGGAAAGTTTTGTACAAATAGATACCTAGACTGGGCACTGGGATGCTAACTTGGTCTACACTGACTTTCCACCAACAATTTAAACTGCAGGGATTTTGTATAAGGGAGTATTTGCCCGCCTCATCATCTTGACCACTAGACCAGTCTACAGATTTGCTGCATTCTTTTCTCTTCATTCTTAAAGAGACAGAGAGGAGGAAAATGAAGAAGTTGAAGATCTGTACTGATGCTACAATAAAAATGTGTTCTTTCCGCAGCCTTAGTGCTGCCTTTTGTTAGATGTCTAAGGTGTGCAGTGATGTTATCTTCTGTTTTATCATGGAGCCCATATATATACACACAGTCTTCTTTAGGGCAGGAGCTCTAATACAATACATCCTGTTTTTCAAAGTCAAGCTTATGTGAACTACTTCCCCTAATATACTTGGGAGTTCAGTCCGCTATACTGGATTCCAGTAAAGCATTGCATACAGCAGAGATTGACAAGTTTTCTTAGCGGATCTTTGTCTTCTAGCCTAGATCATAGCCATGCCTTGTAGCACTTGAAACATTCTTAAAGCTTGGTATAATAGTTCTAACCCCAACAACCTTGCACCCCAAGGAGTGTAGTTTTCCAGTTAAAGGACATGCTGATCTGGGCTTTTTGTTGTTGTTTTGTTTTCCCAATCCCCTATAATATTTTAAAATACGCTGTTTAATGTGAACAGTTAACTATATTTATAGCATGTACCAATTTTTCTTTTGTTCTTGCTATTATAACATATAATCGCCCGTACACTCTTTATGACTCCTGTCAGTACTGGCTAGAGCTTCCTAAGAGCTCCAGTGTAGTAAAACTTGTTTCTAATTGTGGGAAAGTTTATCATGGACTCTGTTTCCTTCTCTTTGCCTTTCCCTATCAGTGCACTGGTTCTGCAGAAGGATCTCAGAAGCTACTAGTACAAACTTAGTTGCTCTAGCAAGGGGTGATGTATGAGCTACATGAGGTTCTGTGAACCGAGAGACTGCGGAATGCTTGCTCACATGTGTCACTCCATGTAGTTTTGGATATTGACATAAACTTTGCAGCATGAGAAGTATGGGTTTGGGGAAAATAAGTCTCTGTTAAAACAAAACAACAACAAAAACTTGGCTTTCCCACAGTCAACACTTTGAATTTTAATTTCTTTAACAAGTTCTGGAGCTTAGACATATACTTAAGCTCTATTTGGTTTTCACAGTCAACCAAATCTTGCTTAGCTTGCGAGATTATTGTTAAAGACCTAATGAGAGTAAAAAGAAAGCCAGATATGAATGCGGTGGGGTCAGTGATGTGTGATAATCTATGTAACTAGTAAAGGTGAAGCTGGTGGGAGATTCTAAATCAGCATGCAATTGACAGACTATAATGTTTTCTGGAATGTCTCCTTTTATTATTTTCACCTCAGAATTGTTCATTAAGCCCTTGATATTGAAAATGTCAGCTCCCTGCATTTAAAAGAATCTGCAAAAATATTCTATTGCCTTGGTTAAAATGAATGAGGTAGTGAAATTAATGACATGTGATGTATTTGATATACAGAGAGAGTGTTGGAGGATGAGGGCCTAAAATAACCACACAGAAATTGTATTAATTAAATCACTGCCTGGCCCATTGTCTCTAGCCTCTTATTGGCTAACTCTCACATCTTGATTTAACCCATTTCTATTAATCTGTATATCGCCACATGACAGTGGCTTACCGGGAAAGATTCAGCATGTCTGATTCTGGCAGCTCCATGGTGGTTCTCTGACTCTGCTTTCTTTCTCCCAGAATTCAGTTCTGTCTTCTCCACCTACCTAAGTTCTGCCCTATCAACTAGGTCAAGGCAGTTTCTTTATTCATTAACCAGTGAAAGCAACACACAAACAGAAGGAACTCCTATACCAAGAGAGTATCCTCCATATTACAAAACCACAGCCAGGGTAATATCCTGTTTTGGTTCTCCAGCATTACTCTATGTATGTAGACAGTTAATAAACTGAAAGTTGACTCTAGAGTAGGCAGAGGATGAAAAAGAATGGACCCTAGCTCTCATCAGTCTTATACTGTTGGGAGACAGACAGACAGATCCTAAAGAAATAAGCAGAAAGTAGGACACAGCTGGTCATGAGGGCCTTGAAATAACTGGTGAAGGCAGAATTGGGAGTTCACTTTATATGAAGTAATTAGGTAAGGCCTCTCTGAATAAAGGTCAGAAAAACTGTTGAAAGCCCTCTTTAAGAAAAGAATGAATAATTTTTTCTAGTATTTGAATCATGAATACTTTGGACAATTATTGCAATTAAATATGTAACCTAATAGTATAATAATGGTCCTATAGTTACCTGTATTCCTGCCAGAGGAGATTTTCAGCTACTTTTCATCCCAACACTCTTCTACCCATTTACATATCCTGATTGATGCTAACTTCATGGTAGAGGATGCTTATAAGAATCTATAGCCATTCTAGTTTACTACGGTATCCTGTTAGAAAGAAGTAGGCTAAACATGATGCATGACTAGAGGAAGAAGAAGATGAGATGTTCTGGAGGCCTAAACAAAGGCTGGAAGGTAATTTAGCTTTTATTTTTGCTTTCTCCTGTTGTTTATGAGACAGAATCTCATTGTGTAGCTTAGACTGGGCTCTACCTGCATTGCAGCTTCTCTAGCCTCCCAGGCACTGTGATCTCAGCGGTGCACCACAACTCCTAGCTTTTTAAAGACTACCGAGTCTTACAGATCCCTGTTTCTGTGCTAAGTTATTAGGTTATCAATGGGAACTTTTTTTTTTTACACACCATCTGCTTTTAAGCTTTGTGGATTTATGAAGAATAATTAGCATTACCTAACTACTTAGAACTTTGAATTTAATCTATATTTCAAAGACTACTATAGGATGGTTACAGAAAAACAGAAGCTACATGCATTAGCAAAAAGAACATTTAAAAATAAACATCCAAATGACCTTCCACACCTATATTTTTTAAATGTAGATGGATCTTCATTCTGTGTTGGTTTCCTAATTTTTTTTTCAGTTTTCTTAAAATTTTGCAGTAGCTAATTAATATCTCATTTAATTTGTAGTGTATTTAATGAATTAATCTGTTAGTGTTGGATTTGGGGGCTTTTAACTTTCCAAAATTAAAAATAGCTCTATCTTAAGTATCTTTCTTAAGAAATCTTTGAGTATATTCTTAATTATTTCCTTGGGTAAGATTCCCAGAAGAAAAAAAAAAAATTCTGGGCATACTTACTTTAAAACTTTGGAAAGGTGCTGCCAAATGGCGTACAGGTGAGAAAAATTACATTCATATCAGTACGTAGCAATACTAGGTGACAAATGACTGATAAACAATTTGAGCTATATTGAGTTCAAGGGAAAAGATCCGTAGCAATAGATAGTTGTGTACCTGTGTGCCTTTCAAGGCAAGATGATGAAGTGGAGCTGAGCAGCAGCTGGAAAGAGATGCCTTCCTCCCAATAGAGAGCACTGGGGAAATGCTGATCCCGTGTGCAGACTGGGGTGTCATGTCCCTCCCATCTTTTGTTGTTTCTGAATTTAACACAGATGCTGTTCATGTTGAAGGAGATGAAATTTAAATTGTCTGAAAATAATTTAAATGTTGAAACCAGGAAAATCAAAACTACAGAAAAATAAGCTCAGCTTCTAGGAGATTTTTGAGTTTGGGCTTCAGAGATTTTAGGAAATAAAGTTATATCTCATTTAAAAATCAGTTTTTAATATATCAAAGTTTCAAACTCCATGTTCCACTTTTCTCTTTCTTCCTCCATTATTGCCAGTAAATAATTGGCTCAGGTGTTTGGTTTGGGTGCTGTGATATGCTTTTGTATTAGTGTTTTTAGTAAAGTCTGAGGCATTGAATTGCCCTCTTGTTGTCTATTCATATTATATTATCAAATGATGATGTTTACTCTGTACTTAGTTGTATGATCTGTTCTGTAAGTATACATTACTAATGAAGTCTCTATGGTTTAGATTATTAAAAGATTAGTATCTCTGAATTTTTTTATTTCGATAGTAGGGGGCTTCTGGTGCTCCAAGCTAAGCCTTGCCTTTATGTTTTATGGATGTGCTTTATCAAGTGGTATGTTATTAATATTGACTTATTGTAACATGACCCTATCTAACACTTAGCTCAAACATTTCAAGACTGGGGAAAGAAGTCAGCACTTTTTGTCCTTTATGGGTGCTGATAAGAGGATAAAATGTGGAACTCAAACCCAGATATTCTGCCCCATCCTGAAGGCCACTACCTACCTGTGAGCTTTACCCCCTCAGTTTATTGGGGTTCACTTGCTTTATGGAGTTCATATTTTGAATTTCTGTTTTGGAGTGAATTCCGTTTTTATTTTTCCAGCCTTGGCATCTTCAGGACGTTTTTCCATCTACTTGCTAAATGACACTGGTGTTGTGTTGTTGTGTTGGGCTGTGGTCTTGTGTGAGGGTTTGTTTAGTTTTGTTTTCCCCTTGTTACTGTACATACCAGACAAGAGGCAGCTTAATAGGAAGAATGGTTTGCTTTAGCTTAGAGTTCTCAGGGCACAGACAGTTATGGCTGGGAAGAGGTGGCAGCAGGATCATTGGAAAGCTGGTCATACCTCTCTGCGTCAGGAAGCAGGAGGGTGAACACTGATGCCCACGTGGTTTCTGGTTCTCTTCAGTTCATGACCCCAGCCTGTGGAATGTATAATTGGTGTTTAGGGTGGATCCTCCCATCTCATTTAACCCAGTCAAGACACTCCCTCACAAGTATGCCCAAGTGTCCGTCTCGCTGGTGATTCTAGATCTGTCAACTTAACAGTAAGTATTAACCATTACAACTGCTACACGCTGCCTGATAGAACTCTGGGCCACAAGCTGTCCAGGGTTTGTCAAGAATAATTTAAGAACCAAGAAATTACTTGAACATGGCCTATATTCATCTGCTAACTGATGAGGAAGTTCCAGTTCCTCCTTAGATCCAGTGAGCTCCCACCAGGTGCCAAGTACTCAGAGGACAGAGGTGCTCTGCCTAATGCAGCCGGGTGTGAAATAACCGAGGGCTTCTCACACACCGTGGTTTTGGAAAGAGACCTTTTCTGCTGAAACCAGATCATTGCTTTTCTGATTACTATTTCTTAGGGCTTAAATTGTGGCAGATTATCCATAGAATTCCCATCCTATTAACAGATGATTTGTTATTCACATCACTACTTATTTGCTATAGAAAGTAATCATAAAATGCCTTCCAAAAATTGCAGTTTCTAATTGAACATAGGCAACATTCATATCTGATTTTCCTTTGGAAAAAAACTGAAGCAGCTATTTCCTGCAGAGATATAATGTGCAAGAGCACAATAGACAAGGGAGATGTAGTAGTGGCGCCTACTAATCACGCTTTCTGTGAACTTCTCTGAGGTGCACTCAGCACACAAGCTGGACAAAACCAGCGTTGTCTTCACCATCTATTCATGGCACTGCAACCTAGTCAGATTGGCACAGGATTGGCCACACTCCTGAACACATCAGGACTAAATATCTTTTTTAAAAGCTTTTTTTTTAAAAAAAAAAAAAAAAAAGAAAGAAAAAAGAAAAGAAAGAAAGATTTATCTTAATTCTTCGCTGGCTAAGTTCTTTTTGAAAAGTCTTTCATGTTCATTGCTCTGGGCATCCTTTCAAAGTTCAGCAATTTGTGGCTTTGAATAGCCACATCATATCATCTAGCTTGCCTTTCCTCTATTGGTGAAGAAAATGCTGAGTCAGAGCCTTTGGGCTTCTGGGAGGTAAATGGGGGAATTATCTATAGTTTTGCTTCCAGCTGGTTATAAATGGGTATGCTGATTAGGCATTTTCATTTTTATATCAGGCTGCCTTCTAAACAGTAATGGAATCCATTCAAACTTGAACAATTTGTCTTTTTGAATACATCATGTGGTTGAAATAGAATATAATATTTATGTAGCAGTTTTTGCTGGTTATTATAAACAGCTACTGTGAGAATTTTTTTTGAATGAGTGTAATTTTTAGGCAGAAAGTTAATGTGTTAAGAACCACTCTATGTTTTTATCTGCTTTCATTTAATTCTTAGAACAATTCTAAGTAAATAATAAAACCTCAGAGTTTATTTGCTTGACTACTGTTTCTCCCTCCCTTCTGCTCTCCCTCCCTTCTCCTTCTCTCCCTCCCTATTCTCCTTCTTGCTTTTGCCTCCCCTTCTCCCACTTCATTGTGGATTCATGTAAATCTTAGGAATTTTTTTCTAGGTCCATGTAAATTTTAGAATTGTTTCACCCTCTTCTACACAGTATGACATTGGCACTTTGATGGAGATTATGTTGATTCTGGGAGTCATTCTGGACATTTTTAACAATATTGATTCTTCCGTCTATGAATGTAGAATGTATTTTTACCTTTTTTTTTCTTCTTTTAAAGTTTTTCATTAGCATCTCATTGTTGAGCTCCTTCACCTTAGGTATTATTCTTAGATTTTTTTTTATAACTACTATAAATAGGATAGGCTTCTTGATTTATAGTTCAGATAACTCACTGTTAGATACAGTAATGCTATTGATTTTCATATGTTGATTTACATTTTTTATCTTTGCTGAGTTTACTGATTAGTTCCAATATTGTTGGTATTTGGGGATTTTTTGCTACAAAACATCTAGTATTGTGGTTACTTTCTCTAACACAAGGTAGTTAAGGGAATTGTTCTGTTACTGTGTTTTTGATTTCCTGTTATTATTTGGCATTTGTCAGTTACAGATGTCTGCTTTGTGGTTACCATGAGGTTTTTTAAATTGTCTTTTTACTATATTGAGCTGTTTTGAAGTGATTACTGACTTCCTTAGTTCTGTGCTGATGAGTTAGTATGTAAATAGCTGCTCAACTTGGCGAGTGTGTGGCAGGGGAGAGCGCCAGCCATTCTTACTCAGCTGCCATCTTGTTCCATGCCCTCCAGTTAAGTCATCTTGAATATGATGACTTGAATATGATGATCTCAAAGTGTTTTGATAATTTTTTTTAAAAATACATTTATTGATTTATGAGTGTGCAATGGACATTTGTGGAAATCAGAAAACAATTTTCTTCTACCATGTGAGTTCCCAGGATTGAACTCAGGTAGCTATTTCATCTGCCCTGTTGTTTGTCTTTATTTAATGCACTTAGTGACTTTTTTCCTTCTCAGAAGTTAGTTCTACTTTGGCTGGTGTGCAGGATGTGTGCAGAATTATCTAGTAGTACTTAGTTTCTTAAGACTGTGTGCATTTTTAAAAAAAGGAAATTTATTTGCTGTTTTTTGACATTTTAACCTCTTTATCATAACATATCCTGCTAATATTAGATGTTAATGATATAATTTAATATTTATTATTTATGATAATGTTATAATTAATAATTAATATAAGGTACCTGATACCCTTATCTGTATCTATATATATCCTATCTATATATATAGCCTGCTACCTCAAGGTTAACTTTAAATAGAGTTAATTTGATATGTTAAGACAAGAATAGACTATAGTCTGCCATACCTAAGGGGCTTCTCTGTATCTTCAAATTTTGGATAATGTCTCCAGAGCTCCCTGTTATTATTGTACTGAATGTCATATAGTTATGGAGTGCTCTGCATTTGTCTGTTTTATGATAGGCCCTATAACCATGCACTAATGAGAAGGTGTGTATATATGACATAGGTGTTCTGGTATTGTGGTTTCTTTTTGTCTCGTGTAATATTATTTCACCATAGATCTGCTCTACATTTGGGTTATTCTGTCCTATTTTAAGTGTTTGATTTCATACTGAGTTAATTATTTATAAAATAAATCATTGGATTTGTTCCCACCAGTGACACCAAGAAGAAGCAAGGAATGAGGAAAAGGAATAACACTGAAGTAGACGATGTACAACCAAGAAGCCATCGTGGAAAGAAGGCCAAGTGGGAAGCGTTAGAGCCTTTGGATACAGGCCTGTCCTTAGCAGAGGATGAAGAGCTGGTGTTACACCTGCTCAGAAGTCAGAACCAAATATTCTCTGTGTCTTTGTAGACTTTGATGGACATTATGATGTGGGCAAGAAGTTGAAAAGAGCTTTGGGGCATTTAGGTACTATGTGTCCCATTTTCAGAAGATACATTTTCTAGCAGAAATGATCACATCTCTGGGGTTCTTTCATGAACTGAGTTTTGAGACATCAGGGAACATACTCAAAATAAGGATGTATTGTACAGTTTACCATTGTGCAGTGTGTAGTCTGCTCTGTTAGAATTTGTCAATAGGCTCCTATTACCCACTAGTGGAAATGCTTATTTTGTTTTCACAGTGTTGAGGGTTAAACCAAGGCCTTGCATATGGTAGACAAGTGATCTACTACTGAGCTTGTACCTAGTCCCTGTTTGCTTTACAGGTAGGTTCTGAATCCCGTGTTCATACCCATCTTTCATACAATACAGAAATTTTAATATTATTATTAAATAGCTAATAATTTTATGTATATTTCATTTTTCCAAAGAAACAGTATAATGGACCAGCCCTAACAGATAATGAGTATTTTTTAATTGAGTTCATAAAAAATAAACATATTTCCTATAATGTAAAGTACTGTTGTTTTCATTGTGTCCAGTAATATGAAAGACACTCAAGGATAGATTCATAAAATTAAAACTCTTGACAAACTCCTGAAGCAGGGTTTGTATCATTAACTTTTCCTGCTCAGATGTAACACATTTGCACTTATACTTGTAGATTGCTGGCAATTACTTATAAATTCTTTAGATCTCTGAAGACATTCTTCATGTGCTCTGTTGAGAAGGCATCATAGGTCTTCCTTCACTTGGCTCCTGCTAGTGAGAAAATGAGGCAGAGTCCCTGTTTTTTTTTTTACAAATACTGTCAGTCAAAAAAAGAAAACATGGAGAAATCCGGGCATTGACATGAAATGATTGAAATTTTAATGTAGATTGTCATACTCAGGATCTTTTTGTAACCCCGTCTTTCTATCATATTCATTACCAAAACTAATTTTCAGTAATAGCTGTAAATTCGGTCCTGGCTCTTAAGGAAGATTGATTGCACCATACCTGGGTACCTCAGTACTTCCAACTCAGCCAGTCTCTGAAAAACTGTCTCATCTTCCTTGTCTGTTCATCCTCATGGGTGACCATCTTCTCACAATCAAAATGACTGCCAGCTCCTCCCACTCTGCACTGTCTACTCCTTTTGACTTCTCTCTTTAATGACTGGTCCATTGCATGTCCTCAGAGTCGGCCTTTCCCAGATCCCTGAGGTTCTTCCCTGGTCTCTCTGCTTCTACCATCACATTCTTCAGTGTACCTTCCCTGGGAGTTCTCTCTATAGCCTACAGGTCTGAGCATGTTTTCCTCCTCTGTTTCCTGCTATTAATGGTGTCTGTCATGTGATATAATCATCCTTTATCTATAAACCTGTTGCCCTGTTATCTGACAGTTTCCTTGAGAACAGGATTGTATTTTATCCATCTTTTATACCTTTAAGGCCAAATATAGCACCTTTCCTATAATTCTTAATTAGGGCTTTGATTTAATGACTACTCATAGTAAACCAAGAGTAATTTATTTACCCTTTAATGTAATACTTTTTTAATCTTTGAGAATTTTATGCACACATATTTTAATCATATTTACCCAGTATTCCTCCCTCCATCCTAGGCACCGCTCCTATTCATATTCCTCTCCCAACTTCATGTCCTCCTGAGTCCAGTTAGTGTTGCCTGTAAATCCATGGGTGTGGGGCCATCCACTGGGGTATGGTCAACCTACAAGTAAACACATCTGTAAAGAAAATTGGCTCTCCCTCGCCTAGCATCTGTGAGCTGTAAGTGGCTCCTGAGCTCTGATTGGGGGCTCATGTAACCCTTCCTCACTGTCTTAGCCACACGTTGGGATGACATCTGTCAGGATCCAGCCTTAATGGGGTTTGCACATTCCAGGGTAGGGGCATGCGGATTAGAAAAATTAGGTAAGAACAGAGATATGAACGAAATACAGAGACATAGAATTGAACCGGGAGGGCAACCCAGTGAATACTGAATACGCCTCTGTTTATTTTCCATATGCTTATATACCCCAATCCAAAAGGGGAGGAAGAAGGCAAAAAACTGCTTTATTGTGATACAAAGGACAAACAGAACAATTACTTGCTTCAATACCTGAGACATCAAGCTATTATTTCCTGAGTTAAACATTTTGATGTTTTAGGCAGGACATGCAGCAACCATACCTTAGACCAAGTATCCTGTAGGCAGCCACTCCCTGGGTCAAACCCCCTGTTTTATCCTTGAAGGAGCAGGAATAGGCTTGAATTCTCTGATCTTTGATCAAGGTGGAGCAGACCACCTCTGGGCCATTTTAATATCCAAAACACCAAGTATCCACACCCTAAGTCAGAATATCTTGTTTGTAGCCACTCCTTAAGTCAGTCTTCTTGTCAATAACTTTGAAAGAGCAAGAGTAGACTTGAGGTCTCTGACCTTCAGTCAAGGTGGCGTGAGCCCATTTCTGTGCCCCCCCCCCACCTCACCATGATATAATGTTGAGTGGGTCAATCATGTGCCAGTAGTTACAGCTGCTATGAATTTAAGAGTAAACTAGCCTTATCCTGTCCAGAAGACATCATTTTGGCCTGCTTCTCCCCCAACCTCTTGCTCTTAAAAACCTTTCACCCTAAACCAAGAGAACTTTTAAAGATATGATGTAATACAATGTTCTGTCATCTCTGTAGGAAAGAGAGTTTATGGACATAAAAACTAGTTGTAATTACTTTAACAGAGAAGAAAAGGTAAATAGAAAAGGAAATTGGGGTTTAAGAACTCAAGAAGATTTTGAGATTAGAGTTTCTTGTCCTTGAAGACTTTCAAAGGTCACCAAATACAGAAGTGCAGAAACTGAAGGCTTACCATTGATTTTATGCTGTGCCATTTTAGTTGTTTTTTCCTGAAGGGGGATTAAGCCTATTGGCTGCTTCTATGTAATTACTGAATAAATATATTGCAAGGCATTTGGTCCATAAACTACTTTGGATTGTGTTTTATCTGAAGAATTGAGTGGATCCTTATTAAGCAGTTCAGTGTGTTCTTTGCAAATTTTGAAAACTGTTTAAAAGTCACACATGATGTGCGTGGTAGATGTTGACTCTGTTGGCTCCTGTCAGACCTCCACCCCCTGGGTGGCATTGACCAGAGACAAAGGTATTCCTTCCATCTGGGTCCAAGGCACAATAGATTAGGCACCTCTATGCCCGCAGAACGAGAAACATGCTGAGTCCTGGTTTAGTACACAACCTGAGAGAAACATGTAACAAATGAGAATAGCTATTGGTTCAGTGTACTAATGAGTCCCACACTGCTGCTGTCTGTACCCATCCTGTGAGAGACAGTTTCCCTCTGCTGCCTCCATTTATTTAGTTGAGAGGAGGGACCAAATGCATAATTTTAATGTCTCATAAAAAGAGAAGATGGAAAAGGGATGGTGCACATTTGAGGGAGGACGCTATTGCAGGGTTTTAGGAAAGAAAGAGGACACAGTGTGTATTTTCTAGGACCCAGAGACTAATTCTTGCTGCTAAACCAAGGCTGAAAGGCCATTCATCAGACTCGCTCGTGTAAAATAATCCCTAAAATTACATAAGTCTCTGGAAGCAAAAACCTTTGGAGAGCTGCCATCTCATAAGCTTACATGGCATTCTGGATTTGTTTGGGGCCATAAAAAATGGATAAGTTTAATTAAACATAATTAATTTTGTTATACAACACTTGAAATACCCTGAACATGAAGTAGTCTCTGAGCCTTGATATCAGAGGCTGCCATAGAATGCAGATGTGCCTGTGAGGTGGTGCTGTAAGGAAAGGAGTCTGCAACCAAGATTGGAAACCCTGCTTTGTGACACTTAAGGCTAGGCATAATTGTGGTGTGGTCTTCTTCCACTGCCCCTGCTGATCCAATAGCCTAGGGTAGGTATGGTCCACATCACAGTACCTAGTGCCTGCTGACTCAGAGATTGACAGCTAGCCCTCCATTTGGTAGGTGAGAGACAATCACGCTGAAAGCTTTGCCCAAATAGACAAGGCAGACGAATGACATTCTTACTCTCAGCTGAAATTTAGATACCAAGAAAGAAGTTTACAGGACATAACAGGGAATGTAGTGATGGACCTAGACCTATCTCAAAAAAAAAAAAAAAAAAAAAAAAAAGAACTCAGATGCTGGCAGGAAGATAAAGAATACATGTCCAAGAGACTTATAGGTTCTTGGGAGCCAAGGCAATGTGGAGAATAGTGAATTATGGTTAGGGGTGACTGGGCAAGGCCTGCCGTGATGATTCATCTTGATCCAACTTGATTGGATTGAGAAGCTCCTGCTTAAGTTACAGCATACATCTTAGTATGTCTGTGAAGATGTTCCCAAGGACAAAGAGATTATGAATCATTTGAACCCATTGATAAAATTCAAAATTGTAATACACTGTTGGGAAATGTCAGAGCTGCAGAAGATGAGGTCCGTTTAGAAATAGGTCTCTGGCCAAGTTCTGGCCTCTTCCGTTAAAGCGTGGCTGCTGTGCCATGGTGTGAGAGTACCTTGTTGATAACCTCACCTTATGATGGACAGACACTTGGCAAACCATGAGCAATGGAAACACTTTCTTGTTTCTGCTGGGCATTTGCTCACGATAACAACAAAGCTAATACACCTCCTGACTTGTTCCTGTACTTGACATTTTTATCCTAAACTGACTCTCTAGTATTTTGTTCATGATGTTTGATGAGAGCAAGTTTCTCCAATGTTCTAAGATTAATTAGAAGGCTCTATGGATAGAATGGAAGTGAGACTAGGGAAATGGCAAAATACCATTTCACATTCTTTTTTTTTATTATTGATTTTTATTGAGCTCTACATTTTTCTCTGCTCTCCTCCCTACCTCTCCCCTTCCCTTCAACCCTCTCCCAAGGTCCCCATGCTCCCAATTTGCTCAGGAGAGCTTGTCTTTTTCTACTACCCATGTAGATTAGATCTATGTATGTTTCTCTTAGAGTCCTCATTGTTGTCTAGGTTCTCTGGGATTGTGATTTGTGGGCTGGTTTTCTTTGCTTTATGTTTAAAAACCACCTATGAGTGAGTACATGTGATAATTGCCTTTTTGGGTCTGGGTTACTAACCCATCCAGAAACCATGTTGACATCTCCATGCTGGCTGACCTCCTTGCAGTTTTCCGCTCATAACCCTTCCTTTCCTTGCTATGGCTAGTGAAGATTCAGTACAAATAATATAGCCCTTCCTCTAAATCTTTTAATAGAAAATGTTCTTTCTTCTTTTGGTCTAACACATACTTTTCCAAACAGTACTTGCCCTTGCTGCTGGGAGCCCTGGAAACTTGACTTAGAAGCAGTCCTTTTGGGGACAACATCAGCAATGCTTCAATAAACCATTTTATTTCAGGAATCCCTCATTCTCAAGAATAACATGCAAAACGTTCATGGGTCCTATTAGATTTCTGAGTCTTTCTCATTTGCTGCCTGAGATGTGTGATCCTGTAACCTGAACTAATTTGAGTGAAGTTTTTTTTTTATTCCCCCTCAAAAAGTTTTAATAAAATTTAGAAAAAACGTGATGCTTCTTGGGTTACACTAGGGATTTTTCAAATTCTAGATGGGGATCCAGCAAGTCTGTGGTGGGACCTGGAATTGTGCATTTCTACCAAGCTCCCAGAGGATGGTGCTGGCCCATGGCTGTTTTTTTTTTTTTTTTTTTTTTTTTATTAAGGCTGTAATGGAATCCAGAGTTATTAAATCATTGTTCACACACAGGTATGCTATCAGAGTCCCAGCAGGAAACAGATGGTGCACACAAATTAGGATAATCCTAAAGAGGGGGGTGTTAATAAAGAACTTTATTTACATAGGAGAGGGCAGAGGAAGAGAATCACAAGCTTCTCAACCTTAAGGCTGCTAATAGAGGTGTTACCACCCGCCTTGAGGACGTGGGAAGAGCTGTTGACTAAAACTCAGAAGGAGAGAGTAGACACAGCTGCTTTATGGCTTTCAAGTTGAAATACACACTCAGCAGGTGGGTGAGTGGCTGAAAAGGACCAAGAGAGGAAATGCAGACCTAGACTACTTGGTGACCTTCATTGATACAACCCTACTGGAAGTCTGAGAGCAGATTGCCTCCCAGGAAGCAGCAGGGTGGGATGGGGATTAGCAGGAGAAATGCTCTCCGATAGAGGTCATAAATAGACGGAATAATAACCAAATGCCTTTGGTGTGCGTGTTGATGAGTACAAAGCCTGAGTAAGTATGGCCAAGAGTTAGAGAGTAGGGAAGGCAAATGAGATGGGGCAGCACCAGACAAAAGGAACGCATGACTAATACCCCGCACGCCCATGAGAAAGCACTTTGGGACGGGCACATTCTAGAGCATTTTCAGCTTCATAAGGGCATGACTGCATGTGCTGGTTTAAGGTCGTAGTTCAAGGTGGCAGGGAGGAATTTTGAACATGTTTAACTCATGTCTCCAGTGGTGGGCAGGAATACTTTGGGGCATACTTACCCCCACCCTCCCCCCATAAAAGATTTTAGCTGCAGCCACAGGAAAGAGACTTGAAGGTGCATGAGTATTTATAGTTTGCCATAGAAATGTGTGCTAACAGACTCCTCTAGGGAGGAGGAAAGGGCTCCTGGTGGATCCCTCCCTCATCATCTGCGGTCTCAGGATGGGATGCGACAAGGGTGGACAGTAAGCAAAGATGCACAGGACACATTTGTAAAGGAAAGTGAGACAGTAATTGGGTGGACAGTAGGGGTGGCAAGCAAGGGGTTTTTTGGATGAATCTGATGGGTTTAGAGTTGGAAGGAACAGGGCTTGTTTTGCAGACACGTTACCAGTAGAAGAGTGTCCAACCTCAGAGGCCCCCTCACCGTCAAATTCATGGCCTCTGTTCTCCAGGGAGCCTTTAGTGCTTCTCCGACTTCATCTGCTCACGTCTTTCCTTCATTAAATTGCAAAGCTTCCCCCTCATTCTTGTCTAACAACCTTGCTCTGGGTTTTGCTAAGAAGGACACAGTCCAAAGGGAGCTTGCCCAGCTGCCACTCTATGCCATCTGCTCTTGGCATCTGAACTGTATACTCTCTGTCCCCCTCCTGCTTGTATGTCAGTCTCCACCGCTTCTAGTCTGCTCAAGATTATCACTGCTGCAGGCGTCACCTTTAGTCCTAAATTCTGCCCTACATATGTCTCCTGGAATGTGTCCCATCTAAAACAAACAAACAAACAAAAAATTCTAGAAGTAGAAGTTTGATTCTGTCCCTGCCACCGTAAATCACTTTCCCAAGTGTATCCTACCTTTTGACATTGCGCCATGATTTCACCTAGAAAGTTCACATGTGAGAATCACATAATCAAATTATGAAAAAAGTCATAGAAAATGTCATAATGTTTTTTAAGGTTATGGTTTTAGTCTGTTGATTTACAGGTAAATAGTTGAACTGTGGTATGACACATAACAATGAATTACTGTTCAGCAACAAAAAAAAGAAAATGCCATTGACTTAAGTTCTCCAGGGTTTGACCTCAAGATAATGGTGATGACTAAGTGTAGTAAGAGGCGCGCGGGCCTGCTTTTGGTCCCAGCGGCCAACCAGTTCCCGCCACCCGGTGCCTGGCTAACTTATACCTGAAATAATTACACGGAAACTGTATTCATTGAAATACTGCCTGGCCCATTAGCTCTAGCCTCTTATTGGCTAATTCTCACATATTTGTTTAACCCATTTCTAATAATCTGTGTGTCACCACGAGTCGTGGCTTACCGGGAAAGATTCAGCATGTGTGACCTGGGAGCTTCATGGCGGGAAGCTCTCTCTAACTCTGTCCCCTTCCCAGTATCCTATTCTCTTTCCCTATCTATCTAAGTCCTGCCCTATCAAAAGGCCAAGGCAGTTTCTTTATTAACCAATAAAAGGAACCCAAATACAGAAGGACCCTCCTACACCATTTCCCCTTTTTCTATTTAAACAAAAAAGAAAGGCTTTCATTTTAACATAGTAAAGTAACATATAACTGTAAGCAAGAATTACAGTTACCATATTTAGATCTATTTTATCTTTTATCATGACAAAGGAAAACTATAACTATCCATTCTTCAACGCCATCAAAGACTCCAGAAGGATAAAATATTACCTAAGTAAACAAGAAATAAGCAACTTCCAAACTCTAGAAATGACAGCGACATCTCGCTGCCTGGACAGTCACCCAAAGTTCCTCTGTACCGTTGGGGCATCCATCTTCAGCCTACAGGCCCATAATATCCAGCAGACATTTCCATGATGCAGGAAAATTTAAAGACAGTTTAGTCACTTTCTTCTGTATCCTGCAGAATGTCTCGTAGACTCTTTCATGAATCAGGAACCCTGAAGGATCATCTCACCTTTAGGCAAGTTCAGCAGTCCTCTCTCTGCGGGTTCTTTGTGTCCAGTTAAGCAGTCCAGGCAAGAGCAGTTTCTTGCCCAAATGGCTATCAAACTCCATAAGGAGCCTCTTCAATGCCCATCTTCCTCTTGAAGTAGCTGGTGCTGCCAGGAGCAGACGTGTCTCATTGTCATGAAAAGTCCTAAGTTATTAAAATATTTAAATGCCATATTCTGTCGTCTTTGAAAGATATGAAGAATGTCTATTTAACTGAAATATACCTCTATATATCTAGAAAATCTAACTAACATGACTACAAGCTTGACTATTATCAATGATTATCCATTAACAACCTACATTTCTTAATTATACATTACATTTTTCAAATGAACTACATAATCACAATACCTTAATCAAGATCAGAAATACATATAACAAAATTGACCTTAAATTTATATCAATAAAGCAAAATTTATACCAATGTAAATTATCCATATCTATATCATCTCCCCCTTTAAATTTAAAGAACATTTATAAACAATATTTGGGAATATGGGTGTAGTTACTTCTCTCCAAACTTCTTCCTGCTGTATGGGGGCACTGTTAATCAGGTCTGTCATGGTGTATCCTGTTCATCTCAGTCACCAGTTGAGTGAAGTAATTTTCTGAAGGTGTTCACAGTGACCTTTCAGGAGGGCGTGGTCTATCAAACCACACTGGTGTAGAAGGAATCCACAGGGTCTCATCCTCTGTGAAAACAAAAGAAGAATCTCCTTTCCAAAGCACCATATTCTTAGACCCAAATTTAGAAGTCATGATACCTTTAGGACATATATGTTGGTTTTGTTTGGCAGGCCATACAATGAAAATTCTCTCTGTAGTTGGCTCCTTCACAGTCAAAAAATTCAAAGAAAACACAATAAAATACATAATCCAGACATTCTGTGAATTTTCCATTTTTACGTGGCTTATTTTTTTTAATCTATAACTATCTGTAGCCTGTCTCTTTAAAGACTTTACCCTTTTATTTTAAGCATTAACTTTGACTCTCTACACTCTTTTTTTTTTCTCTCCCAAGCCTACGTATAGCCATCCAAAACTGTGACCCATTTAGAGGTCTTCTATGTCTGAATCTGTCCTATTGTGAATCTGTAATTCTTTACTGTCCAGGAACAGTTTTGCTTTGCGCTTTTAAAATGCTAAGCTCTTAAAAATCTAAGCTGTGACAATCTCAGGTCAAATACAGGTACTGCCTGCTTGCTCCGCCCAGTCCAACATGGCAGAGCCGCTTGTGCCTCTGAGCCATGCGCGCAAAACATCTCTGTGTATGGCTGCGGAAATCCACCATGCTCTCCCGCCTGACTAAGCCTGATCCCGCCGTCTGCCAGGCAGGAAGAGCGGAGCCACGGCATGGTTTCAGCTACTTTCTTCCCGATCCCGAGCAGGCACACAAACATCCAGGCCCACAAATGCTCCATAGCCGGAGTTTGCACCAGCGGCAGGGCCCAGGAAGCCGCATTTTAAAACCACGCACTGTTTTTCTGCTATTTTCTATTGCCGAGTCAGGAAATCTCTCTGCAGCAGGCAAACAGCAAAAAGCTGTGTTAAACTCTCTCTCAGGTTTTTAAGTGGATTTAGTCCATCACGTTGAGCGCTAATCTGTAGTAATGAGGTGCACGGGCTCCCAGTGCTTGGTTCCCGGTGCAGGGCCAGTAGAGGCAGAGCAAGGAGAATAGGAGAATTCTGGGAAGCAGGAAGCTCTCTCGGCACTCCCGCCTGGACCACCGAAGAAGCAGGATGTGACCTGCCCCGCTGAGAAAGGTACTGAGCCATGTGGCTAACACTGATAAGAATAATGGACTATATACGTTATAAGAGCTAATATGAAGCCTGAGCTAATGGGCCAATCAGTTTATAACCTAATGCAGACTCTCTGTGTGATATTTCTCTGGGACTAAATGGCTGGGGGACCGGGCAGGACAGAAACGCCAACAAGCAGCCTGGCCCTCATGCTACATAACGGGAGCAATTCATGGCTAGCCTCTGTGGCTCATAGACCGCGGTTAGATGTGATTGCCTCTTGGCATAACTCCTCAAAAGAACTGTTTCTGTGGACACCATTCTCCCAGTTTTTTTAAATCACAGTTTATAAGACATAATTGATGTTCGACAAGCTACACATGTTTCAAGTATGAAATTTGTTGTTTGTTTCGAACTGTATGTACATCTCTTCTATGAAGCCATATTGTAATTGCCCCAAAGTTTTTTCTCACGCCACTTTGTATTCTCTGCCTTATGACCAGCCTTCCCCTCCTCACCCTCCTTTCTCACCAGCCATTGATTTGCTATACATCACTATACATACTAGAATTTTTTATGATCGCAATCATAAGTTTGATTTAGTTTTTGTCTTCTTATTCCTGTTTCTCAGCATCATTATCCGTGGTCAGTCCAGGGAGAACTTAAGTCAATACATATTTTTTTTGTTGCTGCATAATAATCTATTGTATGGGTCATACCATGGTTTGAACCTTTACCTGTAAACCAGCAGATTAAATTGTCTTTCATTTTGGAAACTGCAGGTCTAACTGCCATGAACTTCTTTGTATGATGCCTAGAAGAAGAACGGCTACTGCATGTTGTGGTGTGTACTTACTGAAGGAGATGCCCCCACACAGTGGAGGTGCCTTCCCCACCCCAGACTAGGCATAACCCATATCCAAACAGCTATTCTCACAGAGAGGTCCTTTATTAAGCAGGGAAGAAAAGTTAAAGAGGCTGTTTTATGATTCAGGCAGAAAACAGCAGCAAATAACCTTTCAGGTGTAATTTTTAAGAGGAGAAGGGAAGGTCTGTGTTAGAGTGGGCTAGGATGTGGTGGTAAAGGAGATAGGGAACGAGGGGGAGGGGACAAGGGAAAGAGGAAAGGATATTTGTCCCAAAGAGACAAAGGACTGCCTTTGGATAGAGGGGAGACAGATACAGGACATATAGGCCAATGGCGGTATATAAAGGTTATAATAGGAAACCCAATGGTATGGTGAGGTGTTTAATTTTAATTGGGCATGTTAATTAAGTGAACCAGAGGGAACTTTTCACTGCTGGACTTTGTTAGTCAGCCTCAGGAGGAGGAGGGGCCAAATAAGGAAACAGACATTGGTGGCTAGCTTTAGGAATGTTATCTAAGGGCTTTTAGCAAGGCTGGGGAGGGAGTTGGGGGAGGGAGGACAAGGTCTGCCAGGGTCACATGTTCAACTAGGCTCCTGTCCCTTCACTTTCCTTTTGAAAAAATTTCAAATGCTCTTCTTAAATGACGATTATCATTGTATCCATAGTGTGTGAAAGACCCTACTTCTCCACGCGTTACTCGATATGGTAAGTCATTTTAATGGATACTTAGGGTATCACATTGACTTTTATTGTCCCGACAGCTGAAAGCAGTGGGGGCTTTTCCCTGTGCTTCTGTGTCATCTCTGTATCTTTCTTTGGTCAAGTATCTGTTTCATATCTTGCTAATTATTTATATTATGAATCTTTGAGAACCGAGGAGTTTGATATTCCAGATGCGGGTACTTTATTGCCTGTATGAGTTTCAAATCTTTTCTCTCGGTCTGAGCTTCTCTTTCTTACGCATTTATCTCCTAGTTGTCTTTTGAAGAACAAGAACTTTAATTTTTGATGTTCCACGTGTTTGACTTTTCCTTTCTTGATTGTGCAGTGTCACATCTCAGAAACACTTCCTTATCCTAAGAGTACATCCATCTTTTCCTCTAAAAATGTATCATTTTAGAGTTTCTAACCAGATTTCGACTTCGTTTAGAGATAATTCTTGTGTACGATACAATTTGTCAACCAAATTTCAGTTTAGATATGGCTCTCTCTGTCCTCAAACACCACTGGTTGGAAAGACTAGTCTTCCACCGGAGACTCACCTGTAGAGGTTTTTCCAAACACAGATCCAGTAAAGCCTCATACAGTGTCTGCCTCCACTGGGCATGTACCCCATTAGCCATGTGCCCCATTAGCAGGCATCGTTAATGGAAGCTTCTGGTGCTTTTCCAGGTCACACCCCTCATTCTCTAGCCCATGTCTTCACTTTTCCGTGGTTTTTCTCAGTGTGATTGATGATCTTCACTGGGGTGTAGTCTGTCAGCTCTCTTCCTCAGGGAGTCTACCTCTGATGCCAAGTAATGTTTTTTCCATCACTCTGACCAAGAATAATTCCAGTGTGTATTATACCATAAGGTTGCCATGGGAAGATGGATACTGGAAGCCATTCCATTATTAAGCTTTTGTTTCTTCTTTTCCTTTGCTAAAACAGATCTTGTTAGGTTGCCACGGACTTCTGTGTTACTATATCCAAGACCAACTGTTGGGACTGATCCAAATTGATCTATCTGTGGAATTAATTTAGCGTTCTCACGTTATTAAAACACTGACTCCTCTTTTCAGTCTCATTTTCTGTTTGTTTCTCATGTTCTTTTTTGTTTGTTCCTCTGTGTTCCTAATTGCGTATTAGTTATGCATGATTAGGGTTTAATTATGACATTTTCATATATTATGTATATAATACATTTGCTCATATTCACCCCCATTAACCCTCTTGACTCCATCTCATTCCTACTGATCCTTTCCCAAGCCAGTTCTGTTTCTACTTTGAAATTGTGTGTGTGTGTGTGTGTATGTGCATGTGTGCACATGTGTGTGAGTGTGTGTGTGTGTGTCCTCCAATAAGTTTAATTAGGGTTGCTTTTATGCAGAGCAGTAATTTGCAGGAGTATGAACAATTAACCAGTGTCTACACCACCAAAAACCAGCTGCCATTAGTTCCTCAGGGAGGTGGGGTCTTCCTCTCCTCCTCTCTGTGATGGGTCCCGTCTGCGAACTTCTCCTTCCTATGTTGATGGTACAACCTTGTGCGGGTAAGCATAGTGCTTGTGAGTTCATGAATAGAGTGCCATGTCACACCTGGAAGACCGGGCTCCACAACATTTCTACTTTTCCTCCAGATCTTATTGTCCTTCTGTCCCCTTTTCCATAACGTTCCCTGAGCCCAGTAGGAAGTGTAGAAATGTCCCATTTAGGGCTAACCACTCTTCACTTACTGTCATCGTTTTGACTATATGAGTCTCTGTAGTAACTACTACACTGCACTGAAAAAAATTAGCTCCTCAGGCCAACGCTGAGAGCAACACTAATCTATGGGCATAAGCAGACATATTTAGGAGGCAATCTGATGGGCTTAACATACCCGCATAACTCGACAACAGTAGTAACTTTCCCAAGAGGGCCTTAGACCTCCCTAGGCACAGGCCAGAATCTTCCCCTGCTGTCCATTTCCTGTTCTCTCCATCGATTGCCTCTCAGGTTGAAAATATTGAGCTATTCATAGATTATCTCGTAGCCTTCATCTAACCTGTTCACAAATCTACTTAGCTCTTCTTTGGAAATGCATGCAACAGTCAGCTCCTCACTGTTCCCCTGCAGTTCCTGCTGCACTCCAGGCCTCCGTTCCCTGGACTGGCACAGTAACCTCTTCATTGTGATCATCACTGCTCCTTTTTGTCACAGGCAGACCAATCTTTCTTTAAAATCACTGATTGGCTTGTGCAGTTCTTCAAAACTCCATTGACTATCTCACTTCCGCTGGAATCTAAAGCCTTTTCCTACTGCCCAAAAGGCCCAGTGCTTTGTCTTACTTCTACTCTCACTTACTATTTTCCTTTCACGTGGTCCATTTAAATTAGACTTCACTGTTCCTTCTGTCTGGACTTTTCAGCCCTGAGGTCTAACATAGCCGAAGCATTGCCTTATGAGGAGCTCTCTGTGAGCAACCAGTGGAAAGCAGTAGTGTCTTAATCTCCAGGCCTTTCTCTGTCTTTTCCCTTTCCATCATTGAGTTTGCCTACTGTCTGTCTCTGTGCTCCCCACTCTGTGCCAAGCGACGTAGACTAGATGCTTGCTTAAGGCAGAGGATTGCTAGATCCCACATCCTGGTAGATGGCACTTAAGAGTGCTCAACAAGCTCTTAGAGAATGAATGTATGCATCCTACCAGTTATACATACAGTTGAGTCGGCAAGATTTTGTTTTCAAAGGCAGGTAGGCCTGGCGGGACTGAACCATCCAGTCATTCACTCTTGCGTATGTCCCATTGCCTAGTAACCAACTAAATATGACTCAGAAATCCAGTGAGTTCCACTGTAGGCCACTGACCTAGGCGTGTGTGTGGGTTGCATCGCTAGGCAGCTTGGAGTGGGACAAACTGGGCCACAACACTGAACTCTTAAACCTTGACATGACATTGATGAATGAATTTGTTCTTCCATTTCTCATTCTTTCCCCTTTCCACGCTGGGGGTTTAAACTCATGGACTCTGTGTGCCAGGCAAGTTTTCTACCACTGATGCATATCCTCAGCCCTGACATTGGGTCTTTCTGAATGAACCTCATGCAATTTTGCTATGAAATAGAATAATGATCATAATAATCTGTGCCTCAAATAGCTCTTTTGAGGATTAGATGAGGCAGTAATATGGGGCTGGAACATAGCAGGTCTTATGAGTAGGTTATCACTAACTGAAACATTCTTGGGATCCTGCAGGACTGTGCTCAGTTATGGGAAACTGGCCACATGATGCGTCTGAGGTGGCCGCTCCATTCACTGCTGCTGAGATGCCAGATGTGCTAAAGAAGCCATTTTAGGTGTTCTGGGTCCAGCCAGCCATGCCCTGAATCCAGTGTAGCCACATCAGCTACAAGCTGAACATGTCAAGTCTCGATGTCTTGAAGTTTGTTGTGTGATAGTACGGAACTAAAAGCTATGATTTTACTGTAATTTGTTCTTCAGTTTTCCTGCTGATGGGCATCTGAGGTGTTTCTAGGTTGAGGCTACTATGAGGAACAGAACTATTATAGCATTATTGTATGTATGCACAAATAACAAATATTAGTTAGACCAACTCATATAAATCCCCACATTATCAATAAGGGGATATGACACCCTTTCTCTTTAACATAGGGATACATTAGTTTGCCTGACCTCACAGCTGTAATGGAATATGTGCTATGATTTCTAATGACATAATTAATAAAATGACTCTGGGAGTTTTTACATTAACATGCCACCTATGGTCATCAGTCTCCGGAGAAGCACCTTTGAAGATCTCTCTGAACACTATTAAAAAAGTGCTTTCTATATTCTAAGAAATAGTTGGTTTTGTCTATTTGAGATGCTACAGGAAATTACCTTACACTGATTAATTCATAAAAAACAGAAATCTTTCGCTCACGCTTCTGAGAATTCTAAGAAATCCAAGAGAAAGGTACCAGCAGATTTATTGTCTTTATCAAAGTGCCTGCTTCCAATACATGACACTGTAGGGTGGTAGGGTAGTGGTGGTGCACACCTTTAATCCCAGCACGGCAGAGGCAGGCGGATCTCTGTGAGTGCAAGGCTGGCCTGTCTACAGAGTGGGTTCCAGGACAACCAGGGCTGCACAGAGAAACCCTGTGTTGGAAAACAAACAAATGGCAAATGACAAACCAATACATGCCACTGTTTATGCATCCCTAGGTGAAGGCATGAATGAGATCTTTGGTCCTCTTTTAGAAAGATATTCATCCTATTTATGGGGGCTGTTTGAAGAGTGTGGACATGCAGCATAGCTCCCCGGGGCTGACCACCCTTAGCATAGCTGCTGGAAGCTTACCTCTGTAGTTGGGGGGTGCAATCCATGCTCCTCAGCTTCTGTAGGAGTCAGGGGTGTGTGATTTACTGAACAGATGTAGATCCATTGAATATTTCTAGCATTTTACAATGTAAAAGAATCTGGAAAAATAAATTTCACATTCATGCAAAGTCTGGGCTTGTAATTACAATTTAGTAGTTATTATTCTTTTCATTTATTTGATTGTGGTTTTTCCATAGAGGTTCATATGTTAGAGATTTGCTCCTCAGTGTGGCAGTATTGAGGTGGCCAGGCCTGTACAATATGGGTCCATGTCATTGTGAGTATGCCCTTGGGAAGGATTAAGGAAGTTAATGAGAATTAGTTCTCCCAAGAGAAAGTTGTTAGGATCAAGAGCAGGCCTCCTGAGTATTTTCTGGGTTACAGTGTGGCAGTGTGGTCCCTTGTTCCTGTATGCACTCTCATCCTGTCAGGGCCATGCCCTTGAGTCCCGACTATTATCTCTTTTCTTTATAAAATACCCAGGCTTAGGTGTTTAGATTCAGTTATAAAAAGCATATTGAGACTTTGGGGAGAGGGAACTTCATGGCAGTCAATGTCTCCAGTGATACCTGGGATCCAGCTCTTCCCTCATCCTATTCAAGGTAAACTACCCCCCCTGCAGCACGTGAGACTCCCAAGCTGTCTTCGTTTACCCTGAGGTCCACCATACCCTGCTACCCCTGGGCCCAGTGCTGCAGGAACAGAGCTGCAATGGAATCCCTGATTTTCGACACTAAGTCCGGCTTTGTCAATGGGCAACTCTGTGACCTTGGATCAGCCATGGGCAGGGCTTCCCAATGAAGCCATGGCAATTACAGAAACCTTTCAATTATAGTTATACAAGACAAAGAAAATAAAAGTCACCTTTCATCAAATGTCCTAAGACAGTCATTAGTGCAGTCGTGTGCCACAGGATAATATCTCAACAATCCGGATCACATGTACAGTGGGGTGTGCTGTGTGGCCAGAATATAGTTCAGTGTTCCATCCTGACATATGAATATGCTCTATTTGTCAAGTTCACACAATGACATATCTCCTAATGATGAGTTCTTGGAACATGCCCTCTGGTAACTAACACCTATTCTGATGTATTTTCTTCCACATACCTGGAGGAATCTATAAAATCATAATGCATTATAAACTACTTACTTTAATGTTTGGCTAATTTTCTTTTGATGCTTTGTTTGACTTAAATATCCTCTTGGAATTTTTGATGATATATTAAAATTTGTTATCCTGATACCTTTAAGTACACTTAGCTCTTACACCTAAGTACTGGTTTCTGATATTGTACTGCAGAAAGCCAAACAAAACAAAACAAAAGCAGGGTTTCTTGAAGAATTGGCTGATTCTCAGCCTGTGGCAAGAAATGCATGAGCCTGGAGCGTCCTGGAGTGCTGGAAAGAACGGCAGTGCTAAGAGACGCAACTCAAGAAATGAGAGGGAAGCCAAGGCCCTTCCAGAGCCAACTGGAAGGGCTCCCCGTGAGGAGTGACTGATGGACGAATAAAGGAACACCGAGTCTAACAGCATTGTGCAAGGCGTGTCTGTGGGCACAGGCCTATACGAATAATGACCCAATAAACAAGGGGAGGGGCCGGTCTCCCTTGAAGAAGTAGAGATAATCCATGTAGATGTTCTGTGTTTGAGAAGTTGGAACATGAGTCTATTCCTGAAGTGTGAACTGAGCTGACTGCCTCTCCTCCAAGGAGTGCAGTGTGAAAAAAAAGAGCAAAGAAGAGTGCAGCGGGAAAGCCTGAGCGAGCAAGCCTGCTAGTGCTAAGCCTGGCTGAGTGTATACGGTAAGACTGGCTCTCCACCTCTGTGAGTCTTCTCAGAAACACACGGCCTCGGTTTAATCATGAGAAAAATAAACCCAGGCAAGCACAAGCTGGCAGAGGATCCACAAGATACCCACCCACCCGTCCTTAAAATTCTCAGTGCCATAGAAACAAAGTCTGAGGCTGGGTTGCAAAATGTCAACTAGCATCCTGAATAATAAAGGGGATGGCGGGTAAAGAGCAAGGAAGCTGGCGGAGAGCGTGGCTCTTCGTTAATAATTTGCCAGCATCGATCCACTGATTGTGACAGATGTGTCACACTAAGGAAGAAAGTTAACAACAGAGAAGCGAGGTGTAGGTGCGTGGGACCCCTGTGCCATTCACAGCGACTCTGTAAGTCCAAGTGCTTCTCAGTCACAAGGCTTCTTTAGGAAGCGACATTCATGCTATGTTCAACTTTCTGTGATGGAGCTTCCAAGTGGTTTCTAATTTTTTGCTTTTGTACAGTTTATGATGAAGAATCTTACAATTAAACTCATGAACACATCTTTTATGACTTTCTCCAGAGTATGTTTTTGGAAATTGGGAGGTAACAGATGACCATATTATAATAGTATTAAGGATTCTTATACAAAATACCTGACAGAGGCCTTCAAGTGAAGAATATATTAATTTCAAAATAGAATCTATGATGACGAATGCTTAGGTTTCCTGCCAAGCTGCTCAGATATTTTTTTTTTTGTCCAAACTAGTTATACCAACTGTCCTGAAATAGTCCTACGCACCTTCCCTACAGAGGGTCTAGGTTTAATATGTATGTTGCATTTAGAGTCTGCAGCTCTTTTTAATTTTTTTAAATTTTGTTTATTTTCTCATATATTACATCCCAATAGAAGTTTCCTCTCCCTCCTGTCTTCTCAATCCCTTCCCTCCCACCTTCTCTCATTCCCAGATCCATTCCTCTTCTGTATCCTTTCAGAAGAGGGCATGCCTCCCAGAGATATCAACCAAACATGGCATTTCAAGTTAAAATAAGTCCAGACACATCCCCTCATTACAACAGACAAATCAGAAGCCTTCACTTTCCCATGCTGAGTGTGGCCCTTCTGAAGTCAGACTCTGAGTGGGAAGTGGAGTTCTGAGACCCAACAGCATCAGTATCAGTGGCTCACATGTTAGAGGTGCAAATCATGGCCTCACTCTTGATCTCCTGGGCTGGTCAAAATGGTGGTTTTTATTTAGAGAAGTCTGAATACTTTTTAAAATCTCCAGCACTCTATGAGATGTAATTAGCATACTATATAATATGCCTACTTAAAATATGTAATTATACTGGTTTTTAATACATTTACAGATTTGTGTAACCTTCAACACAGAAGTTTTTACATTTTTATCACCTTGGAAATACACCCTGTACCCTTTGGCTATCACCTCCTTCCAGCCATACACAACATGAATCCTCTTTCTATTTTATGTGATAGACACATACCATAAGGTTGCCTTCTGTGTCTGGTGTCTTTCACTGAGCATAGGCTCATGTATATCATCACATATATTAGTGTCCCATTCCATTTTATGTCCAAATAATAGTCTTTTGCTTAGATATAATCATTGCTTACTTTCTGTTTATGAGTTGATAGACCTTTGGGTTGTCTTCATTCCTTGCTATTACCAATACTAAATGTGAATATACTCTTTGAATAATATTTTATCAGTTCTTTGAGACTTTCATACAATGTTCTTGAACATATTCTCCACCCCCAACTCCACCCAGAACTACCTTTTCCTTCCTACCTACCCAATTTTGTGTTTCTTTCTTTCCCTCCCTCC